>BQNB010005478.1:2806-58485 GCA_026074375.1 Tanacetum coccineum | reverse complement strand
TGAGCATCAATTGTACAGCTGATCTTGGTGATTGGCAGATCATTAGATCTTGTGAAGATTCCCATGTAATCATCCAACATCTTGGCCTTTTCGGCTTCATGCTCTTGCCACTTTGTTCTTGAGCTTTGATGGTTGCTTGAGATAACTTCCTTTTAAGTTTCTTCTCTGATTCTTATTCAGCTTTCTTTAGATTAGCCAATCTCTGAATTTCTTTAAGTTGAGTTGTGGCTTCCTCAATAGTCATTGTTTTTCTTTGAGAGCTTCAGAGTCTTCTGAGTAGATCCTCCTTCTTCAAGCAGTAAAGTGATCTCCAGCATAGAGTCATCCTTAGCAAACTCTTTTCCTTTAGATTTGTCTCTGATTGGAAGCTCTGGAAGAAGAATTAAACTCAGAGGAGTAGGTTTGATGATGTCAATAATGGAAGGGGAGATCAGAGGAGTGGTCTTGATGATGTCAGGAATAGAAGGGGAGATCTTAAACTTTTTAGACAGTGGTTGAGTGTCAAAATCATCACTGTTAGTGCTATCAGCCACATTAATAATCTTAGCTTCCTCTTTCTTTTATTCAGATGTATGGAGAATCATAGCTCTTTCTTCATTTTCAGGTTCAGCAGGCTGCTCCCCCTGAGTTATATCAGGGTTTTTAGATTCCTTCTTAGTTTTCTCCCCTCAATAGTTTCATCATCATAATCTACTAAATGGAGAAGGTTAGAAATTTCAAGCATCTAATATTACAACCCTTGCACATCTTTGCTTAACATATAAAGATGTTTGCTCTGAGTCTGAAGATCAGTCTTGACTTCTCCCATTCCATCTAGAACATTTTTAGTGACTGATTGGTCTATCTCTAGTTGTAACACATTTGTCAGAGCCTTTTGAAGTACCATAAACTTTTCACACTCTGTTTGATGAGCAATGGCAAATTGCTTCTTTATCTTCTTCATTTTCTGCTTGTTGAGTGTAGTTTGGGTTTGTGCAAGTTGCTCAGAGACTGTGGAGACTTGAGCTTTTAGTGTCTCTGTAAGAATGGTTGGCAAACATTCTTTGAGTGTTGCAGATAGAAGACCAGACAGCTGCTCTTGTAAGACATTATTGATTAAGTTTGGCATGGTTAACCTGATATCATCAGAGACTTTGGTGATGAGATTAGATTCTAAGTCAGCCATATTAGAATGAAGAAGACTGACTTCCTTGAAAATGTAATTCATGTGCTTATGAAGACTTTAGAGATCAGTATTAAGCTCAGCGGAAGCATGTATAGTGTCTTCAGAGTGATGCACAGAGTGAGTATCATCATTATTTTAACTGCTTTCAAAGAGACCAATGTCTAAGAGTGATTGAAGGTTATCATCAGGCATCTCACTTAGCTCAGAGTCAGATAATAGAAGATCAGCTATGGCATCTGCATCAATTATAGGCTGATCTTGTAGGTCAGAGATCTGTGTAGAATAGAAGGACTTAACAGTTTGGATCTCTGACTCTGTATCATATAGGTTCTCTGGGATGAGTTCATCTGCCTTGTCTTTAACTTTCTCAGGTGATTCTTCCATAATCTCCTTCTCCACAATATTTTCATTTAGAACCTGCATAAACTTGTTAGATAAATTATTATATTTTTGTAATGAAGGGTGTGATCGCCATTCTCTGTCCCTAAGAAGAATGGGTGTGATTATCCAGTCCTCTCAAAAGTCTAAGACTTTAGGAATCTTTTGATTGTGAGTTTGTAATGTAGGGATGATCACCATTCGTTGTCCCTAAGAAGACTGGGTGTGATTATCCAGTCTCCTCAAAGGTCAGAGACCTTAGGATTCTTTTTAATAGTTTTTAGAGACCCCTGAGTCTAAGTGAAGTTTAGTTTATACAAGGGTCTGGCTTTCATGCACTAGATGGGTTTTTCCTGGCAAATTTTAGTGTTTTTAGAGTCAATCAATAGGTGTTATAAACCTGATGATATCCTTCTCTGAGTGCAGACTCAGAGTGTACATAAGATATGGAATATTAAGTGCAGACTCTAACTCTTTAGTGGGTCTGGGGTATCCCTTTTACTTCAACACTCTCTTCTACAGAAGTTTGAGAGTGGTTGCTTGTAGTGCCCATTATATTAAAAAACTATGACCTTTTTAGCTTTAGCGGTTTTAGGCTGGTTTTCCTGTTCCTCTACTGACTTGGAGGCTTCTAGACTCTAGGGGATGTCAGCAATGGACACTGGTTCCTCAGCAGACTGAGTAACAGTGACTTGTTCTTTTGGAGTGTCCCTGACATCTTTTGAGGCTTTGGGTTCAGAGGAAGATGATATTTTCTTCTTCTTTAGCCTCTTGTTAGTTGTCTCTTTGGGCTTCAAGATTGGATTCACAGCGGTCTCGGACAAAGACTTGTCACCAGCATATTTAGCATTCACTTCTTCTAAGGGAAGGATCAAAGACTGTCCTGGTATCTCTGGAAGTTTTGTAACTTTTCACATATAAGCAGTTAAAGGGACTTCAGAGATTGAAAAAGCTTTAAAGGTAGAGGAGGTTATCTGATAGGGCTTCATGGGTTTAAGCTCGCTATTGTGATAGCTATCACCCATCAGATGTTTAATGATAAGAGACATGTATCTGGTATAAGAAATGTTAGTTTCTCTTCCCTTCTTCTATCCTTTCTTTTCAACATAGGTGGTTAGTTTGGTGACAAGATCATTGAAAAGCAAGTCAGCGATGTCAATATCTAACCCCTAGTACAGAGCATAAGCAATCATCTGTTAATTGACGTTCAGTTGGTCATGAGACCCTTGATTTCCTCCCAAACATTTTGATGGATCGTTTACTGAATAGATCTAGAACCTTTAGCTTGCAAAGGGTTTGCTACTTTAGATAAATCCAAAGTAACAATAATGAAACACTGATTAAACACTATTAATTATGCAAAAACTAATAAACAATGCTAAGAAGAACAATATTAAGAAAACACAATAGATATTATATCAAACTCACACTTTGTATTATAACTTGAATCTGCCTAGATTACAGATTACAAAACTATGATTGCTAATTGATCTCTATTGATCTATATATTCTATCTATGCCAAGGGTTCCTTTTATACACCAAGGAAACCCTAATGGGCTTTACAAAACACATATAGAGACCATGCATATCTTTTCCTAAGATATCTCATGCATATCTCTAACTCTAACTAACTTCTGCATAAGCAGACTTAACTAATACATAACCAGTACTAACTATAACTACGAGTATTAACATCTTTATACTGATAGTATTAACTATACTAACAGACTTAACTATCTATACTAACATAATTAAGTCTGTTATACATAATTCCTAACAATTCTCCCCTAAACTTGAACTTCACTTGTTAACTTCAAGTTTCTTCAATTTTCTTCAGTTTGAGCTTTTGAGGATTGCATCCAAAATCTTCTTTAATCTTCTCTTTGATGATGATCTGATTGTTGTTCTTTGAAATCAGATCATACTCTGGCTTTTAGTCTTTAACAACATCTTATCACCTCTGCACCCAGCTCTACAGCAATATCCAACTAAGTTGACTTTGTAGTTTTTGGCAACCTACCCGCCATCAATGGATTTGATATGTCTTTACTATGAGCCATTTGCTATGGACTAGTCAATGCTTCATTGCAATAACAAGGTGCATTAATAACCTTATAGTTTTTAGTAAACTATCAGCTATCAACGAATTTGAAATCTCTTTACCAGTAGCCGTTTGCTCTGAAGTAGCCAACTCTTTGTTTCAAAACATGGTGAGTTGATTACCATACAGTTTTTGGCAAACTATCAGCCATCAACGGATTTGAGAAGTCTTTACCAAAGCCGTTTGCTTTAGACTAGCCAGTTCTTGATGTTTGTTAGACATGGTGAACTGATGACCATTTGTTGTGTGGTTGCTAAACCAACACTTCATCAATCCTACTCAACTCCATTACAGCTTCTAGATACCCAAACCATACTTTCAACTACTGAGAGACCAAACACCATCATTTCAAGGTAACTTATTTTGAGCTTGCTTCTTAATTAATTTCAACAATTGATAGCAAGCCTCATCCTTATTATCCCCTTGAAGCTTCTTATTCAACATAGCTTGACACACCTCAGCTGGTAGAGGATATCTTCTTTCTGTCAACATGTAGATATCAGCTGATTCCAAAGTCAAACAATGCACTCTACATGTGTCATAATATCTCTAGCTTAGCATCTTTTGTTGATGTGGTAAATTCCAAACTAGATCTGTACTTAGAGGTAGATCAAACATAGTTTTGAGATCTCTCCAAAATACTCTCTCATACTCATCCCCTGGCCCATTTGTACCATAACTTTGCATAACTAGCCTGTATAGCTCTGTAAGGTCATCCTTTGAGATACTTTTAAGCATAGCTCCAAAATTTATGTAAGTGGTGTAAATTCCATCTTCTCTTATAAATAGATATACACCCTTCTTACCTAGCTTGATTATCTTCCAATTTGCTATACTAGGAGGTTTAATAGCTATTGGAACAACACTTATTGGAATATCAGTACCTGAAGAGGAATCTTTGTCATTGCCTTTCATAAGTACTTCCATGTCTTTTTCTACTTCATGATGTGTAGTCTTGTTAGCATGTATACCCTTCCTAGCTTTTCGCTTCTTCCTTTTTCATCTCTTCTTTATTGGCACTTCATCTTTCTCTTCTGTGACTGGAACATTTTCAACAACAATCTTTTGTTTCTTTGAAGTCTTTTGCTCCAGCTGTACACCTTGTCTCTTTACTTTTTCTTCAGATCCCATAGGCACAAAACTTTCAATGCTCTTCATCAGCTTTTCAAATTCAACCTTGAGCTCTTCAAAAGTAAGCTTCTTCAACTGAGCCATTTTCCAAGAACTTTGATTCTTGATGAAGGTACTCATATAGTATCTTTGCTGTGCTTGTGTCATGGGCTTGTTCTTCCTTGCTCTTGTCTTTTGCTCAGAATAATACTTCTTTTTCTGATTTATCATTTCCACCATTCTTTTTGCAAAATCATCACTAGTCACATTTTCTCCTAGCACATCTTTGACCAACTCTGCATTTGTCTCATGCTTAGCTCTAATATTATCCCAATCTTCTTCAGAGTAACGTTGAGCTGCTTCTTGAACTTCAACTTTTCTTTTTTTTTGTTGTTCAGATAGTTCTTGCTCCTCTAAAGTTCTTTTACCCTTATCAGTTGACCTTGCTCTCTGAGAAACAACATGTGATAAAGTTTTAGCTTCTTCCAAGATTGTAGGACTAATGTCGTCTTCTTGTGCCTCCCCTGAAGCACTAATCTTTGTAGGAGTAACAAAATCTGCTGCTTTTTCTTCCATATAATCTTTGACCAAAGAAACTAGAGGATCGTCTTCTATGTCTTGAATATTCCTCCCCTGATTCTATGTTTCTTCATCTTCTAAGTCAGACAAAACCACTTTCTTTGATTTTCTCTTCAAGGCCACTTTAAGAGATTTCACCTTCTTTACCAATGTAAGGACAACATTCCCAAGGGTCTGTTTTGTCTCCTCCAGCTCCTTTTCCAAACTGTCAATCCTTGTCACCAGCTTAGGTACAATAGCCATCAATTTTTTAGTTGCAAACTGACCTGAGCACTTCCTGATGTGTTACCTTCAGGGAGAGGTACTTCATGGGACCTGAGTAGAGACTCATGAATGTTACCACTGTCCAACCCTGCATCTAAGCTAGAGGTTGTAGTGGCAGCTCCCTCAGTTTTAATTGGCTTAGGTGATGGTGAATGTTGTGATTTTGTTGTAGATAGATTTGGTGGTTGGGATATAGATGGGACTGGATCAATAGGTGTGTGATGGGGATCAGTTGGAATTGCTGATCCTTCACCTTGATCCTCAGCTGCACCTGCCAACATTGCAGGCAGTAATGGTACATGTTCCCTTGCATAGCCCCTTTTCATATTTGCAAAAATCTTTTTAGTCAAAGTTGGGGCTAGATACTTTCCATTATGTTCTGTAGTTATATCCAAAATTATTTGCAAAAATCTTGGATACAATAAAAATTTAGTATTACTCTCCAAATAGTGAACCATTCCATCAAAAATCATTTTGGAAAAATTATAAACCCTACTACTAGATAGACAAATCAATACAGTAGCAATATGACTACCAAACTGATCCCATCCACCAGATTTAGGTCTTATGTAATGTAGAATGTTGTGTATTAAAAACTTCCATTGGGGTGTAAAATTCTTTTTCCAAAAAGTAAGTTTTCCCTCTGAAACATACCCCAATGTGGCCAACCCTGCATAAATCTCAGCATCTGGTAAATTATGAATACCTATTGCATTTGCCAATTGAAGTTTACTTCTAAAAGATGCCTCAGTAATAGTATACTTCTTATTGTCAACTAACTCTTGAATCCTATTATCAAGTGTTCTGACAGTGGCAGTTTGCCAGAACTGTTTGACTAGGGAATCATAGATAGTGGGATTATGAGTCAAGGCATACCTGAGAGAAGAACCTTTGAGAAAATCCACTATCTCAGTGAAACCAACACTTTCATTATGTTTCTTTAGAAAAGCAACCATATTATGCTTATCCGAGTACCTTAAATTGGCCATCTTGAATTCTTAAGGAACAGAAGTTGTGAATAATCGAATTTTAGTGCTAGGTTTGGTTCGTTTAAGTAACTGAGTGCTGGTAGAGAGAGGCAATTGAATTTATATAGATGATAAACAAGGTTTCTAATTGGACCAACTGTAAAAGTAGTTTCTTTATAGTAAAGAAAGATATTTTGTTGAAGGAATTTTAGTAATTATCCAATTGAGAAACCTACACGCAAAGTAATTGTCGTAAAAATATCTAACTGTAATATTTAAATAAAGAAAGTCAATTTTCTCTCACCAATACCAACAGTCATCTACCAATATTAATATTGGTCTACCAGAATTAACTTTTAGCATACGAGTATTAATTTGACATATAAGTAATTAACTTTTGTCTACCAGAATTAACTTGTAGCCTACCAGAATTATCTTGTAGACTACCAGTATTAATAATGACATATCTGTATGAACTTGTCTCTAGAAGACATTTTCATCCATCCATCCTTAAATCCATGCTTCCATCCATCCTTAAATCCAACACATCTTCCATCCATCCTTAAATCCATGCTTCCATTTTTCATTACTGCTTAAAGTCAATACATGCAATTAGCAACACTTTTTCTGTTACAACGTTGTCACTAATCTGTCGCTAACGGCATTCTCCTTCCTCCTATGTTGTTAGTGACATTTTTTGTCTGTCCTCTCATGACTTTAGCAACACTTTTATCTGTCACTAAACTATCACAGAAACTGCACTCCTTCCTCCCATATATTTAGAGACCACTTTAACTGTCATAAGATTGATGTATAAATCGTCACAGTACCCTCAATACTAAAATTCATACCAAGGAAGTATCAACTTTGGCGAGCATACAAATAAACCTGTGAGCAGTACTAAGTTTTACATGGACAGTACTAACTCAAAATTGATAGCAGTATTAACTTCACATTTAATAACCATGAACCAGTATATATGGAAGTTATACTATCATTATTTGCGAATCATAACCAAACATACTTCCATAGTCCACGTCACAGCAACCTTCTTTGATCATAAACCTTAGAATAACCTGCTGTCACAATATCAGTATACAAACACCATCAGACCTTTTCTATCAGAACCGGTCTATCATTAGGGTTTCTTCACACAACACGCAGCTGCTGGTTTCTTTCTTCTCCTCTAAAATCCACGCAGTCTTCAAAACAAATTCAAAACCTATCTTACCATCCCGCTGTCATTATCTGCTCTTTGCATTATATAAGGTTCTTCAATATTCTCCAACCCAAACATAAATCAGAAAACCTTAATGAATGTGATACAAGCATCTTGTCACACCCTCTTCTCTTGGCAGCATAAACATCTCGAAAGCCATGTCATTTGCTAAACAACCAAGACAGTAACCTTCTACCCTGCTTGAGTCTTCCTGAAATAGAACCATTAATGAATAGACCTTGCAAATCTCTAACACCTATCTTCATTGTTTTTCGGTTTGTAACCAAATAGGGGATTCATGAATGAATCCTATCTTTTTTGAATATTGTTCAACACCAAACCATAAAAATTATACAAAAAAAAATATAAGGATCCAAAGATCTGGTTTGTATTTAGAACATAGTCAATGACCGTATAACCTTAAACATGATTTTTCCTGACTATGGAAAATACCAATCTTCTTGTCTTTGACTTGTAATCAAAGAAAGAAGGTGAGTTCACCCATAGAACTCATCTGGAATCTACTCTTCATCAAAGCTTCAAACTCATCACACCAAGACTTCTTTGTAGAACCAAAAATAATATCATCCACATATACTTGTACCAGCATGATATCCTTTTTGTCCTTATTTATAAAAAGAGTCTTGTCTATAGTTCCTCTTCTGTATTCACTTTTCTCCAAGAAAAGTTTAGAGTAAAGTAGCATACCCAATCACTGGAGCTTGGTGTAAAACCATACAAAGCTTTCACAACCTTGTAGACCATCTTAGGGTATTAGGATCTACAAGCCTGGAGGTTAGAAACATACACCTCCTCATCAAATATTCAAAAAATACAGGGTTACTCTACACATCCACTGATAGACTATGAATCTTCATAAAAGAAGCAAAGACAAAAGTCCTATTGCTTTCAATCCTAGCCACAGGAGCAAAAACCTCACATAGTCTATCCCTTCCTCTTGCCTATAACCTTGGGCAACTAATCTTGCCTTATTTCTAACTACTACACCTCTTTCATCCTTCTTATTCCTGTAAACCCATTTTGTCCCAATTGCCTTTTTCCCAGAAGGCAAATCAACCAAAATCCAAACCTTTTGAAGCTTGAACTGCAGCAGCTCTTCTTGCATAGCATCAACCCAACTTTCTTCTTCAAGAGCTTCAGATATCTTCTTGGGTTCAATTTGGGACAGGAAGCAAGCAAACAAGCAATGCTGAAAATCTTTGTGATTGTTTCTTTTCTGCTTTTGAATGTAGCTCACAAGAGTATGTGCTAAACCTTTGTCTACTTTACTTCTTGTTTGAACTGCTGACTTTGGATCTCCAAGAATCTAAGAAGAGGATGAATAAGTGATATCCGTAGATTTGCAGTAGACTATCATCCACAACATTTCCTCGAAATTAAGAAGTCAGTCACTACACCCTCATCATCATAAGATGCATTTGTAAAAATCTCATTGTCTGGAGTGTGATAAATACCCTCAAGCGTAGGTATTTGAGAATCATCTTGATCAGCATAGTTGTTTAGATCAGGGTATGTTGGTCCACTAGCACTAAAATCTTTAGAAGGACTGGCGGTACTAACTGGTGTGCTAACAATATTAAGAGTGTTAGTACTGCTAGCTTTTGCAGCTCCTGCTTGAAAAAGCAACTCCTCAGTATCTTAAGTAGACTTATTTCTAAGAGCTTCAGCTGCATCATTGGCTTCCTGTTCTTGTCTTTTAAGCTTTTCAAGTTCCTCCAAAAAGATTTGATGTGCCTGATCTACTGGCTCCTCATTTGACTTTAAACCAGTATCTTCATTAGTCTTTTCACCTCCATTCTTTGCTTCTGAGCTCTGATACCACATGTTAAGAATCGTTTAGCTCATCTAGGATAGTTTTTTACAATAATATGTAACACGCACTAATAAAAGAAAGCAATAATAGATCAAACAATTTTTTAACCGAACATTGAAGCCTACATTATATTTGAAATATGAATAAATGAAGGCTACACCAACATCTAATACTAACTAAGTACTAAAATAAATCTAACTATAAGACCTCAATGGAGAGAACTAACTTTGATAGAACATAATATATAACCCTAAAAGCCTAGTTTGTATATAGAGACTAACCCAACTAAAAACCCTTCATCAGACTTTTCTTCAAACTTGCCCAGGTGGTCAATGGTATTCAAGATGGTCACATGGCACCCAAAAGGTTTTATATAACTTATGATAGGTATATTCCCAGTTATAAGTTCATAAGGTGTCTTATTGTGAGGCTTGGTCACTAATACCCTATTAAGGACATAACAAGCAGTACTAACTGCTTCAGCCCAAAAAGTGTTAGGTAAAAATGAATCTGCTAGCATTGTTCTAGCATCCTCAATTAGGGTCCTGTTTTTCCTCTCAGCAGCTCCATTTTATTGTGGAGTTCTGGCATTACTGTATTCCCTCTTGATCCCTTTTGACCCACAGAATTTAATAATATCCCTGTTCTTGAATTCTGTACCATTATCACATCTTATAGTTTTAACCTTTTGATTTAATTAGTTCTCAATTTGTCTTATAAAGTCTTTAAGGATTCCACTAGTTTCATCCTTAGTTCTCACAAAGAACACCCAACTAAACCTTCTAAAATCATCAGTGATAACAAGGCAATAAGTCTTATGGTTTGTGCTCCTTACAGATGTAGGTCCAAATAAGTCCATATGTAAGAGCTGTAAGGGCTGACTAATAGAGCTCACTAACTTGGCCTTACAGGAGGCCTTGTATTGCTTTCCTTTCTGACAAGCAACACAGGTGTGGTCATTTTAAAAAATCTTGGAAGGTAAGCCTCTAACAAGGTTTCTCTTCACAAGTTTGTTTAAGTTTTTAAAGTTAACATGACCCAACCTCCTATGCCATTTGTTAGATTCATCAACTGTGGCATTTGCAATTAAACAAGCTAAACCTCCAGAAGGAACAATGTTCTCTATGTTGAAACTGTACATATTGTCTTGTCTAGGGACTTTAAGTAATACTTGATTTTCATCAGGCAACTTGAAATTAGGAGACAACACAAGACATTCAGTGTTTGTGAAGAGAACCTTGTTCTTCTTATCACACATTTGTGAGATAGAAAAGAGATTAAATTGATGTAGTTCTTTCACAAAGCACACATCCTCACAATCTAACTTTCCTGTTCTACCATTGCTTCATGATACCATTGTTGCACAAAGGAGATTTCTTGCTCAACAAAGATCTGAGGCTATCAAAAACAAACTTCCTTCAAGACCTCAACTGAGAAACCAAATGATGACATATTTGAAGCATATAGGTGGATACAAACATGCTCAACTGAACAAAAAGAAGTTTGAAGAATTACAAGTTTTGTATGAAAAGGTAAAAAGGTCTGATGAAAACTTCATTTCTATTGGTTCTGTTAAGGATGAGAGATCTAACTTTGATGGATGCATAAACCAGACACCCTAATACCCTTTATATAGAGGGTTTATAAGAAAACCTAGCTTACATAGAAAGCTAACTTAATATTTCACATTAAGTCCTTGTTGTTTCTTCTTTCTTCATTTTTGCATATTTAGTTTTGTAATCATCAAATCTCATATCCAGACAATCTTCCCCTATTTGATATTACAAAACAATCTTCATGTATGAAACAATCTTCAAAGCTTCCCCTTGACATAAGATCTTCTTGAACATGTCACCACACATAATAAGCTGCAAATCAATAAACTTGTAGTCTTCTTCCCCTTTTTGTAATCATCCAATAGGGGTCTTCTGAAGATAAGCAACATGGAAACACTTCCCCTCCAGTGGTGCATGTAGATGGTTAAACATTTAATCAATAAGCTTCCCCTAAAACCCATATGTTTACCATTTCTTGAATCTCAAACTCTGTAGGCTCTATGTAGTGATCACTGATGAAGAAAACTGAGTATAACGAATTTGATGAAGAAGTTGAATCTCCCAAACTTGTGTCTTATGTCTTGCACTATCCATGTGACGTCGAACTTATAAATAAATTTGTGAAATATAAGTAGACCGCAACCTCTTGACAAAAATCCTCATCTTCTATGAGATACATAACTAAAGTGATAGCAAATGTGAGCTTTGAGCACCATAAGAAAAATCACACACCTTTGCTAGATTTTGACAAGTCTTCGTCACATCGTTATAAGCACGAACAAGTTATCTTTAAAGTCAATGTCCTGCTACAAACATGACTTTAAGATATGATAAGAACATGCATCTTTGAAACTCAACTACAACATCAAATACGTGATAATCAATTGTCTTCGTAGTCACATCTTTAAATAATCTCCAAAATGAGCCATTTTAAATCAGTTAAGAACATTTAAACCAAAAATCAAAAGCTTCCTGTGTGTGTGTTGGAACCAACTTGTTCCAATTCGAAAACCAAATCATAAACCAAAAAGTTTAAACTGCTTGTGTTATCCGATATCCCATACGTGTGTGTTGTCTGATATCTGTCGATACTAGCAATAATAACAATCCCTTATGTCTGATATCAGTTAAAGCTAGTAGTTGAAACATTTTCTCAAACGAAATATGTAAACTCCACCACTTCTTTTCTTTTCTTTTCTTCAATACGCAGCTACAAAAAGTAAATCCAAAACCAAATCTGTTAGCACAAAACGCAGCCCAATACATAACTTATTAGGATTTTCGAATATAGCAATTATCATGCTAATCATTTTGATCGGCCCATACCAGATTTTAATCACCACATTTATATTAATCTCTTCTAAGTCTTTAGTTTCATCATACTGTGGTTTAATTCCAAGATACTCAGATTTCCATTCTATGATAGGATACTTCTTGTCAAGTATTTCATAATCCACCTCCTTGTCCTCATCTAAAGCTATTGTTAAGCATAATCTCAGCTCGTCATTCTCTTTCTCAATATCAGTGTTATCACCCTCAGAAGTGTCTTGTCTGAATCTTCTTTTCCTTGACTTCATCTTTTTCCTTGTACCAAGTTTTCTCTTTCTGGTACCTTCTTCTTCTTTACTTTCCTCCTTAATACTGTCAGCCTTCTTTATACCAGCAACTTTCTTGTTCAAATCATTTATTAGCCTCAAACATTTAATAATACTTGCTGCTTGCTGATTTATAACACGACATGAACACATCAACTTTTATTTATACCAAGATGATCTTGCATCTTTTCTCTTCCCCTAAACTCGTGACATGATCTGCTCTTCTTGTTTCTTCTAAATACATCACCCAAAACAACATGTACAGAAACGTTTAATAAAAATTAATACCTTATATCTCCATTAGGTCGACTGAAAACACCTTGTAGATCCTAGATCGAGAGCCACGAGGCTCTGATACCAATTGTGGAAACCTAAAGATCGTTTAAGCTCAGTTTGTTTAGAACTTTAATCTAGGATGAACAATAGTAACAATGATATAAATTGCACAGCGGAAATAATAAACACAAATCAAAGTTACTTCAAGGTTTTTCTTTATTAATAAACATAGCCCCAAATACTATTTGATCAGAATAGATCGGTTACTCTAACTAGTAACAGGGATCAAATATCCTTGAGGCTAAACTCTAGACGTCTACACTAATTATACAAACGTGTACACACACACTTTTGTATCTAGTCGACTCTCATATGATGAACACACACTTTTCTGAATGCCTAAAACAATATCTAGGGATCTCTTTATATAGTAGAGTCCATCTAGATTTACAAGGGAAAACATAATTGTATAAGGAAACTAAATCTTTTAATTCTTTAATAAACTTCATCTTTATCTTCAAGAATCATATCTTTTGAAATCTTTTATCTTTTGTAGAATATCCTCCACCAAGTATCTTTTGTAGAATATCCTCCACCAGCTTGTAGAATTCCATAATGCTAGATTTAGTCCTTATGTTTCATTCTTGTTTTGTCTTATCAACTCAAATATAATTCCTAACACCTTCAGCTCTTTCTCCAAACTGTCAATCCTTGTCACCAGCTTAGGTACAATAGCCATCAATTCTTTTAGTTGCAAACTATCCTCAGCACTTCCTGATGTGTTACCATCAGGGAGAGGTGCTTCATGGGACCTGAGTGGAGACTCATGAATGTTACCACTGTCCAACCCTGCATCTAAGCCAGAGGTTGTAGTGGCAGCTCCCTCAGTTTCAACCCCCACACCTATGGTGGTTACCTCATCTGCTACAGGGGTGATAGTAGGAACCTGAGACTGAGGAATCTCAGTATCCTGTCTGTCAATTTTCCTAGGTGGTGATGAATGGGATGGTTCAGTGGTAGATAGAATTGGTGGTTGGGATGTGGATGTGACTGGATCAATAGGTGTGTGATGGGAATCAGCTGGGATTGCTGAGCCTTCATCTTGATCCTCAGCTGCACCTGCCAACATTGCAGGCAGCAATGGTACATGATCCCCTGCATAACCCCTTTTCATATTTGCAAAAATCTTTTTAGTCAGGGCTAGATACTTGCTATTATTTTTAGTAGTTATATCCAAAATCATTTGCAAAAATCTTAGATACATTAAAAATTTAGTATTACTTTCCAAATTGTAAACCATTCCATTAAAAATCATTTAAAAAAAATTATAAACCCTATTACTAGCAAGACAGATCAATGCAGTAGCAATAGTGCTTCCAAATTGATCCCATCCACCAGACTTAGGGCTCAGGAAGTGTAGAATGGTGTGGATTAAAAACTTCCATTGGGGTGTAAAATTCTTTTTCCAAAAAGTAAGTTTTCCCTCCGAGACATACCCCAATGTGGCCAACCCATGTAAATTACTAATACCTGTTGCATCTGCCAATTGAATTTTACTTCTGATAGATGCCTCAGTAATAGTATACTCTTTATTGTCAATAGATGCTACTAACTCTTGAATCTCATTAGCAAGTGTTCTGAAAGTGGCAGTCTGCCAGAACTGTTTGACTAGGGAATCATAGATAGTTAGATTATGAATCAAGGCATACCTGAGAGTTGTACCTTTAAGAAAATCTACTATCTCAGTGAAACCAACACTTTCAATAGGTTTCTTTAGAAAAGCAACCATGTTATGCTTATCCGAGTATCGCAAATTGGCCATCTTGAATTCTTGAGGAATGGAAGTTGCGATTAATCAAATTTTAGTGCTGGGTTTGGTTCGTTTGAGTAACTATGTGCTGGTAGAGAGAGACAATTGAATTTATAAAGAAGATAAACAAGGTTTCATATTGGACCAACTAAAAAAGTAGTTTCTTTATAGTAAAGAAAGATATTTTAATAAAGTAAATTTAGTAATAATTCAAATAGGAAACCTACACGAGAGGTGATTGCCGTAAAAATCTCTAACGGTAATATTTAAATAAGGAAAATCAATTTTCCCTTACTAGCACCAACGGTCATCTACCAGTATTAACATTGGTCTACCAGAATTAACTTTTAGTCTACCAATATTAATATGATATGGCAGTATAAACTTTTGTTTACCAGTATTAAGAATGACATACCAGTATTAACCTTTGTTGATCAAAATTAAGCACTTACAGACCAGATATGAGAGAAACTACTAGCACAGCTTCCTTCCACCCTCAAATCCATGCTTTTCCTGGAAAAAATTAGTCCAAAAACAAGAGAAATACTGCAAGACATTTTCATAAGGCAGTATTAACCTGAACTAACTATCCTAACTACTAGTATTAATACCATATCAGTATTAATTCTAACTATAAGTACTTACTATAAATACAAACTATACGTACAAACTTTACAATCGAACCTCCCCTCAAATGTAGCTACAGATTTAACATCCCAACGCTGACCACTAAAAAGTTAAATCTTGTGACATCAAATCCTTTGGTAAGAAGGTCTGTAACATTATTGTCAGTGTGAATCTTGAGAACATCTATCAATCTTTTCTCATAGCAATCCCTTATGAAATGATGTCGAATCTCAATGTGCTTGGTCTTAGAGTGATAGACAGGATTCTTGACTATACATATTGTACTCTCATTGTCAATATGGATTTTGGTGTTCATGAAATTAAAACCATAATCCATCATCTGATTCTGTATCCATAGTACTTGCCCACAACAGCTAGCAGCTGTAATATATTCTGCCTTAGTAGTAGAATTTGCCACAATCGTCTGCTTCTTACATTGCCAAGATATCAATCTTATACCAAGAAATTGACAACCACCTATTGTTGATTTCCTGTCAAAGCTGGCTCCTCCATAGTCACTGTCTAAAAAAGCTTCTAGTTCAAAAGGGGAATCCCTAGGATACCATAGCCCTAGTTTGAGTTGATGTTTGAGGTATCTAAAAATCCTTTTTACTGCATGTAAGTGTGAAGCTTTTGGAATGACTTAAAATCTAGCACAGGCGCAGACAGCAAACATGATATGTAGCCTTGATGCAGTTAAATACATTAGGGAACCAATCATGGACCTGTAGACATGCACATCTACATCAACACCATCTTCATCTTTGACCAGGGGTTTATTAGATTCAATAGGAGTAGTAGTTGTCTTGATGGAACAAAAATCAAACTTCTTAAGGATGTCAGCTACATACTTGTCCTGACTAATAAAGATTCCATCAGGTTGTTGCTTCGCCTCTATATCCTAAATAAGAACTGTGAGTTCAACCCATGAACTCATTTGGAATCTTTTGTGATTCAATCTTCACTCAGTACAACATAGATGTTTAGTAGAGCCAAAAAAAAAATAATGTCATCACTCATACACTTGGACTAACATAATGTCACTCTTTTTCTTCTTGTATAACATTGTTTTGTCTATGGTATCTCTCCTGAAACATTTCAGCAAGAAAGTAGGAGTGTCTCATTTACAAGGTCTACGGCTTAATGTAGACCATAAAGAGCTTTAACTACCTTATAAACTTTGTTTGGATGAGCAAGATCAACAAAGCCTGGAGGTTGATGAACATATACCTCCTCTCCAATAGTACCATAAAGAAAGGCACTCTTAACATCCATTTGGTAGACAGTAAATCCCATGAATGATGCAAAGGCTAAAAATAACCTAATTGCCTCTATCCTAGCAACAGGTGCAAAAACCTCATCATAATCTATACCTTCCTCCTGTCTAAACCCTTGTGCTACAAGCCTTGCTTTGTTTTTCACAACAATACTTCTCTTATCTCTCTTATTCCTGAAGACCCACTTTGTGCCAATTGCCTTTTTCCCAGATGGCAAATCAACAAGTATCCAAACCTTCTGTAACTTGAACTGCAGCAATTCCTCTTGCATTGCTTCGACCCAGCTTTCATCCTCTAAGGCTTGTGATATGTTCTTGGGTTCTTCTTGGGAGAGAAAACATTCTAACAAACAGTTCTGATGGTCTTTATGATTTATTCTGTTCTGTTTGTAGATGTAGCTTACCAAAGCTTGTTGTGCTGAAGAAGCCTTTTGAATCTTTCCTCTTGTTTGAACTGCTGATTTAGGATATCCTAGAATTTGATCTTTTGGGTGATGCTTATGAATTTTGAGTGTGGGAATAGGACTGACATCAATGGTTTTATCCATATTGTTAAAATCAGCCGCTACACCCAAATCTTCACCATCAAAAGCTCCACTGAATATGCCATCATTTGGAAAAACATCATAATCATCTTCTAAGTCAGGCATATTTGGATCACAGGGTAAATCAGCATTAGGGAGAGTAGATGCATCAATAGGTATTTGTCCTCCAAGATAGACAAATGATGATCCACCAGCATTTGCACATGTGGGAGTACTAACAGCACTAGCATATGGTGTATTAGCAGTATTAACTAATGGTGAATTGGAAGTACTAACAGATGGCCTACCAGTATTAAGTTTGTTAATATTGGTAGCCTGAGCTGCCCTCTTTTGAGATGCAATGTTCCTATTTTCTTATTCAAAGGCCTGTCTTGTAGCATCATCCATAGCTTTAGCAGCCATTTCTTGAGTAACCATCCTCTCAAGATCATCTTTCAAGGCTTGTTCAGCTTCTGACAACTTATGTTGTTCTTCTTTTTCAGCAACATCTTTTGAATCATGTATATCATTGTCTTTAAAAGCTTCTTTAGGAGCTTCTTTAGAAGGTTTTTCTTGTGCAGATTGAACAACATCTTCTACTGAAACTCTTGGCCTATGAGGGTGTAGTGGAAGCAGTATGTACTCTTGAGTAGGTTCTTTATCTTTTCTTGATGAACCTGTAACATAATGTTCTTATGTACCTGCATCCACATTAACCTGATTTTCTACACTAACAGGAATATAATTCATTGTATTGGTTAGAAAATCAAGATCAAACATCCAATCAGGACCAATTCCTGCCACATTAGGTTGATATTCAAGGAAATCAATGTGCATATTCTCTTCTACTCTTTTGGTTCTTTTGTTGTATACTCTAAAATCCTTACTAGTAGTAGAGTATCCAAGCAAATATCCTTCATCAGATTTCCCATCAAATTTTCCCAAGGGATCTAAGGTGTTCAAAATGGTCAAGGGGCACCCAAACGGTCTCATAAAACTAATACTAGGTGGTTTACCTATTAATAGTTCATAAGGTGTCTTATTTTGAGGTTTGGTCACTAATACCCTATTCAGTACATAGCAAGCAGTGTTTACTGCCTCTGCCCAAAATGGGATATGCTAATAAACGGACTAAAACACTAAAATATGGATAAATATGTTGCAAATATGTTTGTATTGTGTTTTTATGTCTTACAGGTAAAAAGGATTGAAAACGAAGCAAAAAACGGTAATTTTCGGGTGACTTTTGACGACGTTTTCACGTTTATCGAGGTTCAAACAAAGTCGTGAATATTCCACGATCACACCATTGGAAAGAGCACGAAATTACGAGTTCAACGGTACCGGCCTTTCATATGTGGACCTTTTTATTTTGAACCTTTTTCGTCCCTGTTTGAACCTTTAGTTATATAAATCCGGTTCATGTTAATAAAGGGTTAAATAAAATATAATGCGTATATATAACAAGACCACTGCCTAGTGCAGTTGGTCTTGTGGCTTGCTTTAAATTCACACTCGAGAGGTCAGGGGTGAGGTTTATTACCTCATTCTACGTTGCACCATTTCATTGGTCCACATGGCGACCTGGCCCATGACCAGACCCGGCCCATGACTCGGCCCATGACCAGACCCGGTCCATGACCCAACTCGGCCCACGACCCGACCAGACCCGGTCTAGACCCGGCTGTTGACTGGCGGTCAACCACCGTTAACCGGTGGTCCGGCGGTGGTTGACCTGTGTTCTGGCGATGGTCCGGTGGTGTTTCAGCGGTGGTCCACCGCCGTTAACTGGTGGTCCGGCGGTGGCTCCAGTGGCGGCAAGAAAGCCACGTGGCACCACTCAGGTGGTGACACGTGGCAGTGCTAATGATTGATTACAGGTGGCAGGTGGTACGAGGTTCAGACTGCAGGTACGAGGTGTAATGATTGGCTCGGGATCTGAGCCAATCATTGGTTCGTTAATACGAGGTTCTAGAAGCTAACGTGACACATTCTGAGTGGTGGATCTAGAGAATGACATCCTGTCATGAGCTGTATAACTAGGTTTGAGATTCGAGGCTACAGTAGCCAATCATGAGCAATTAGTGAGGCGGTGAAGGAAACTTCGTGGAAGTTGCAAATACACGCTCCTCGAAGCCAATTACTAACTTACCATTGGTTCTTGAGATTCATTGGGAAGATGACCCTAAAAATGACGATTTACCCTTCCTCACTACTGGGGGCTATAAAACATCAGACGCAGCAGTTGTGTGGAGTGTTAGAGATTTAAGTTTATTTTTCATAGTAGTGTAGGTTAGTTTTAGGAGTAATGTAGTATAATTTTTAGCTTATTGTAAAAGCTTTTATAGCTTATTTAGATTATTGTAATCAAGATTTTGAGCTTATTAATGAAGATGTTTAAGGTTGGTTTTTATTAAATGCTTTTTATCTTAATGCATATTTCCTATGCTTATTCTTCTACTCATTTTTCTTTTGCTTATTTCCAAATAAGCTCATGCTTATAGCTTATTTTTTTATCCCATTTCTTAAGCTTATATTCTAATAAGCTACTTCCATAGCTTATTTAGACTAGCTTATTTTATATTGTTTTTTATTTAGAGCTTTTCGAGTGAGCTTATTTTAGCTTATTTTTCGATTGCTTATTTTTATTCAAGCTTTTTTTTTCTTTATATAGATCTAATCCTTAATCATACCCGATCCGAGTTCACTTGATTGAACACCTTAGTTTCGGGTGGATTAGATCTAAAAATAATAGATCTTATATTTTTAGCTTATTTTCTAGCATAAAGTTTGTTGCTTTTTTAATTCTAGCTTATTTTTCTTAGATCTAAATCCTTAAATATACCCGATCCATGTTCACTTGATTGAACACCTTAGTTTCGGGTGGGTTTAGATCTAAAGTTTTAATTTTTATTAGCTTATTGTCTTTAGAATAATTAGTAGCTTATTAATATATCTTGTTTATCATAACTTTGGTTGTTTTAATGTTGATGAAATCGATCCAACACTTAGGCGAGGAGCTTATGGGTCTTATAAGTTTATTTTACTATTAAAGTTTAAAGCTTTTTAGTTTTTAAGGCTATTTAGTATATAAAGTTTGTAGCTTTATTAACTAAGTAGTTATATAAACTAATAAAGTTTTAATCTTTAGTGTTTAATTAAGTTTATAAGATCGGATGGTTTAAATTCGTCTCCATTTTGTTCAATTTGGTTTTTCTTTCTTTTCATTTTCTCTTATTAGTAGTTGTAGCTTATTTTTTAGTTTAAAAATGTTTGCTTTGTTGATTAGTGGTAGCTTTATTAATATGCGTAGTGAGTAGTTTTATTAGTGCTTGTTAAGTGATTAGTGATTGAATTTAAGTGCGGTTTTAAAAATGGTTTTAAAAAATTAATATTTCAATACTGCTTTTTACTTAAACCTATGAATTCACCAACATTATTGTTGACGTTTTAGCATGTATTTTCAGGTTACTATTTTTCTAGTGGAGCATTGGGAGCATTCGAGTTGCGCGGATATATATTTTTGAAGGCTTAATAACTTGAGTACTATTTGACAAACGTTTTGACAATGTTTTCTAATACATTATAAATGGAACCTATTTAACTCTCACATTTTTAATTAAATTGAATGTGACATTTTATTAAACGTCTCTTTTGAGGTCGTTTTCTGTGACTTGTACTTTGTGCCTTAAAGTCGCACCCCAATGTTACTATTCCGCTGCCATCCGATTTTGGGGGTGTGACACCTGAGTTACTCGAGTAGAAGTGGAAAAAAAATAACTAAGGATGTTATTGCTATGTTACCAAGTTTGAGTAGTGGATACGATGCGATTGGGTGTAGTCAATGGACTGACTAAGTCACCCTATTCCTAGTTATGCTTAGGACAAGTATGGTAGATTTTGGAGGTAATTGGAATACTCATTTTTGTAAGATGAATTTTTCCTAAGATGGGGATTATCATTCGAGTATGAATGTGCTTCATTTGAAACATAGTATGGAAAGGAATGTAGGTTACCATTTTATGGGTCGTAACTGGAGAGAGTAAGTTGAATGGGTCGAATTTGGTGCATGAAACAACCAACAAGATAGCGGTAATACAGGAAAGGCTTGAGGCATCCGAATTGTCGAAAGAGTTACCTTGGTAGTAGTGAGAAACTTTTGAATTAATGCTGGTAGGTTATGGGTGGTTGAAGGTCTCACCTTGGAGAGGTGTAGTACGTTTGGAAAGAAAGACAAGTTAGAACCGAGTTATGTAGGAACATTTGAGATCTTTGGATATATTGGGCCTATAGTTCGGTTGAGAATTTCTGTCTTGTGAGCCGAGTATCGAAAATTGGATTGGGAGGTGCTGAAAGTTTGAGTAAACCTGAAATTGCATGGATTCTTTAGATACGTTGAGCTTTGTAACATCTTATATCTTAATTTCAAGACAGTTCTTGTTTGATGAGTTGCGAGGTTAAGATATAAAACACGTTGTTACAATAACTTAAGGGTTTTGATAAGTTTTCTCGATGACGAGCGAGGTACATGTAGTGGGATGCTTCTTTTCGTTTGGGGTTGTTGTGTTGCTAATTGCACCCTTGTGGGGGTAAGCAAAGTCATTAGCAGTTGGATTCGGATTTTGGAAGTTAGTCGAGGTTAAGGTTGACAAGACTCTTTGTTTTGTCAAGGAACCGATGATGTTGTGGACCGAGAGGTCATGAGTAAAAGCGTAGTATGATAGCATTAGTGAAAGTTCGTTGGGATTCGAAGCGTGGTCCTGAGCTTACTTAGGAACGCAAGGATCAAATGAGGTCTAAGTGTCCTCCGTTGTTTGTCGATAGTGCTAATGCCTCGAGTAGTTAAATCTCGGGACGAGATTTTCTCAAGGTGGGGATACTGTGACAACCATGACTTGAGCAGGTTGGTCAAACCGTAGTGTTGACCTAAATGTATCTGTTGCAATGTATGGTTATGTGTTTATACGTGTTTATATGTGTTTGTGTGGGATATGTGAGATTGGATAATCAATCCATTGAGCGTGATCGTCTCATTGGGATTGGATTTGTGTTGAATTTTGTGAAGTTTATTTCGTTCACTTTTGGTGACAAGGAAATGATTTCGGTGATTGAAGCGGTTTCGCGTTAATTGTGTAAGTAATTATACGTATACGTATTTTTGTGTTAGTAATTTAAGATAAGTTTAGGTTTTGGGGGTTAAGTTAAGAGAAATGAGTTATTTGATGGAGAAATTTCATTTTAATCACTTATAGTGATAATGGAATTGATTGGGTATTTTGAGAGAATTGTTTTGGTTAATATGTGGATGCCTAGGTGATGAATTAAAATGAGAAGCGTGTCATTTGTGAAAGAAATGAGTTGTTAAAATAAGAGAGTTTTTGGTAAACTTTCCATATATAGAAAGTGAATTTGGAAATGAAAAGTTATTTTTAGAAAGTAGTTTTCAAGCAAAATGGTTTACCAAATTAGCTTAGGTTTTTATAAAACTTAAGGTATTGAAAGTAATTAATTAATAAAAAAAAATTTAATTTTTTTTATGCATGAATAGTAAATACGAAAATTAAAGGGAAAATTAGAAAAGGAAAAAAAAGGAAAAGAAACTAGTTTGAGTCATAATCTAATACCTAGTTATAGTTAATCTAAAACACTTCTAGGTAGCCTATAAATACAAAACAAAAATCTAAATACAAAATAAATCCCATAACCCTCCTCCCCTATTGCTCGACCGATCAGAGGAGAAAAAGGAAGAATTTTTTGGGTTATGGTATTTTTCAAATTTTTGTGTATTTCTAGTTTTATTTTAATTACTTGTAATCTAAGCTGTGGATTATGTTTAATCAATGAAAATAAATTAGGGTTTATAAATTAGGGTTTTAAATTTTCTGGAGTTTATAGTTTAATGATGATTGTTTGATCATTGGTTCAATTGGTTTCGTGATTTAATCATGCATTAGGGTCTAGATTGCCCGAATTAGTTGTTTAATTCACTACAGAAAATTAGGCAGTTTTGTAACGGTATACTCAATCATAAATTATCAATAACAATTTGACAATATACTGGAAGATAACTCTAAAGAGTTAACTTTCCATTCAAGTGGTTCGTGAGTTTTTATGGTCGGGAAGTGGGTCAAAATGTCTTTACAAAATCAGTGTGTAAAACAGTGACGAATTTCAGTTTTGGTTTTGATTTATCTAACGTCATACTTTTAGGGGGTCAGATTCTGGCCGAATTCTGGACACTTTGGATTAATGAATTTCTAAAGGGTATTTGTAAAAGGGTAATGACTTTGGGAGAGCTAGGAGAGGTTCATAAGACATATATGTAGCATGGTGAATTTTGGTTAGAATTATGGAAGTGTTTAAGTGGTGCGTTTAGGGCGCGTAAGTGAGTATAAAATTCTGCTCTAATCCAGAAAATTTAAAGTGTAGTATTGAAGTATAAATGGCATATATAAGAGTTGGAAAAGGGTGAAATCAAGTATAGAACTATGATAGATAGCTTAGATATCCATCATAGTTGAGGTTACATCATATTGGGTTGAATGCCTAATTGATGGTAGCTTATTGTGTGCTTAATTGTTTAGATTATCCGTGAAGTGTTTGTGAAGCTTTTGTTGAAATCGTCTGGGAAGCTAAGCATCAGGTGAGTTTCATAGTCCCTTTTTTTAATGTTTTAAATTGGGATGGAAATGATGCTAAGTGTTTTGGAAATGTTTTGAATTGCTGTGATTATGTGTTTTGATTGCGTGTGGACATTATGTGACTGCATATGGCTTGTTGTTGCATGATATTGTGTTGTGTTGAGGATCATTAATAGTGGGGCTGATCATCTCACGGATCGTTAATTTGAGATTGATCAACTCAGTGAATTGGTATGGGTCCAGGCCTAAATATAAGCTTCAGCTGGTAGACTTTTAGGTGCGTAAGTGACGTATGCGGGATCGGAGGGGTACGCCTACCTAGTATATGTATGGTTGGTTTGATATGGTGATTTGGTTTGCATGTTAGCATAAGTTCATATGTTGCATAATTGTCCTATATTGTTTTGATAATCACAGTAATTAGATTTAAAGGTTTGTTTTGCGTGTCTTAAACTTATGACTCTCACCAACCATTATGTTGACGGTTTTAAGCATCATTTTCAGGTGAGCTTAATGGTGCTAAGATAGAACGCAGGGGCTAGAAGAGACCGTAGGATGCTTGGAGTTTATTTATGCTTTCTGTTTTGAATAATTATGTTTGCATGAATTGTTTGGATTATGTTTTGCATGTCATTTATTGACGAGGCCTCTTTCTCATTAATAAAGACACCATTGATTTTTGGGTATTATTATGACACTTTGTGTCTTTGCTTTACTTTAGTATTCATTTTAGTATTCTCTATATAGACACCATGTGTTGTGATGATATCCATTCTTGTTTATGCCTCGCGTTTCCGCCTTGGCGGGGTGTGACACTCTACAGGTTCCTCTACAAAATGAAGATTGTCATCCACACGAAGTCCTTCTAACGAAACGGCTAATGGTTTGTCGAAATAACATTTCTTCAAGTTGGATACATGAAATGTATTGTGAACCCTGCTCAACTCTTGAGGAAGCTCAAGCTTGTAAGCAACGGATCCAAGCTTTTCCAGCACCTTGAAAGGTCCAACATATTTAGGGTTTAACTTCCCCCGTTTGCCCAAATGTACAACCCCTTTCCAAGGTGAAACTTTAGGCATAACGCTATCCCCAACTTGAAACTCCATCGGCTTATGATTTAAATCGGCGTAACTCTTTTGTCAGTCACGAGCGGCTTGCATTTTTTGTTTGATTTGAATGACCTTCTCGGTCGTCTATTGAACTATTTCTGGACCGGTGGTTTGAACTTGTCCAACCTCGGCCCAACAAACAGGTGAACGACACTTTCGTCCATAAAGTGCCTCGAATGGTGCAGCCTTGATACTAGTGTGATAACTATTATTATAAGAAAACTCAACTAGTGGAAAATGTTTAACCCAACCATTTCCAATGCGTCACACAAGCACGTAGGGCATTATCCTCGAGGAGTTTCGGATTGTTCTCTCGTTTTGTTTGTCATTTGAGGGATGGTGTGCAGTATCTCATTTTCAAGTAGTCCCATAGCCTTCTGAAAGTGATCTTTAGAAATTGTTGTGAACCTAGGGTCATGGTTCACATTTGATTGAGGACAGGTATTTTCATGCCTGTGTCTCATCCTTAGGTACATTCTTGCCAATTTCTCCATGGAATCAGTTTCTCTCATTGGCGTAAAGATTGCAGACTTAGTAAGTCGGTCAACAATCACCCAAATGGTGTCATAACCTTGCGATGACTTAGGAAGCTTTGTGACAAAATCCATTGTGATGTTATCCCACTTCCATTGGGGTATCTCGGGTTGTACCAACAAGCCCGATGGACTTTGGTGTTCGGCCTTGACTCTAGCACATGTCAAACATTTGCTAACATAGGTGGTGATGTCGGCCTTCATATTGGGCCACCAATATAGCTTTTTCATGTCTTGGTACATCTTGTCAGAACCCGGATGGATGGAGTATTTTGATTTGTAGGACTCGTGCATGATCACAGTCCTTAAGTCACCATAACATGGCAACCAACTCCTGCCGTTTAAGCACAGGGTTCCGTCGACGAGGGGTTTTAACTTTTCCTTCGGTATATCCTTCCTGATCATACCTCCTACATCTTCGTTCTTGAGATTCTCTAGTTTCTGTGCTTCTCGGTCTGTGCTTTTATGATTTGTTTGGGGAAGATCAAACAATATTCATCAGTAAGGCTCTCGACTCTTAATGGTTTATCCACTCTTCCTGCTCAAAGCATCAGCAATAAATTTGTTTACCGGGTGTAACGAATCTCACAATTCTAATCTATGAGCCAAATCTAACCAACCACGTTGCCTCATTATTCAAACTCTCTTTTGGTCAATTATGTTTGTAGACTCTTATGATCTGTGAGACGCTGTTCACTTGGTTCCTACAAGTAGTGCATTCCATATCTTTAGAGCAAACACCCACTGACACCAGTTCCAATCTGGGTTGTATTATTTTCTCATGAATCTTCAGCTATCATGATGCATAAGCAATCACCTTCTCGTTTCGCATCAATACCGCACCCAATCCTTTATGCGACGCATCATAATAAACAATGAAGTTCTCAGCTCCTTAAGGGAGAGCTACGATAGGTGCGCTAACATAATTATTCTCATTGTCTGAAAAGCTGCTTTCTTTTTTTTTTTTTTTTTTTTTTTTTTTTTTTTTTTTTTTTTTTTTTTTTTTTTTTTTTTATTTTTTTTTCTTTTTTTATTGCTTGTCACCCCATTCAAAGGCGACTTTCTTCTGAGTAAGATTGGTCATTGGCTTAGCAATTTTTGAAAATCCTTCGATGAATCTTCGATAATAACCGGCAAGACCTAAAAATGACGGGTGGGAATAAAAAAATTTCTTTTCGGTTTTTGGGTAGTCTTAGGAGATGCCCAATCTTTATGGATTCGATATTGGCGGGATCCACATGGATGCCTTGACTATCAATCACGGTGGCCGAGGAATTGTACCTTGGGAATCCAAAATTCACATTTAGAGAAGTTAGCATACAATTCTTCTTTCTTAAGCAATTCTAAAATTGCCTTAAGATGTTCTTCATGTTCTTTCTTGTTCTTTGAATAAATTAGTATATCGTCAATAAAAACAATCACAAACTTATCCAAATATGGTTTGCACACCTGATTCATGAGATCCATAAATACCGCCGATGCGTTCGTCAAACCGAATGGCATAACTTGGAACTCGTAATGACCATACTGAGTTCTAAATGCCGTCTTTAGAATATCTTCTTTACGTACTCGAAGCTGATGATAACCTGATCGCAAGTCTATCTTAGAATAAACACTGGATCCTTGTAGTTGATCAAATAAATCGTCGATTCTTGGGAGTGGATAACGATTCTTCACCGTTAGCTTGTTTAATTCCTGATAGTCAATGCACATTCAAAATGATCTGTCCTTCTTTTTGACAAACAAGACCAAAGCTTCCCAAGGTGAGGAACTGGGTCTTATAAAGCCTTTGTCAGATAGTTCTTGCAGTTGCTCTGACAATTCTTTCTTTAACACCTCCAAATTTACTCTCAGCGGAACTAATATTTGGGTGTTAAATTGATAGCACAATAGTCACAAGAATATAAATAACGACTTAAAAAGAGACGTTTTGAAATTAACATGCGTCATATTACTAATTTAAGTTTCTACAAGATGTCCCATGAACGTTGCCCAAAAGAAACATGAAAAGTTATTCATTACAACCAAACTTGTTTTTGAGCAAAGGAGTTAATTTTTAATATTTGATAAACAAAAACTGGCGCAACTCCTCCTTTTAATTGCCTCCAAGCCTCCGAACTTCAATTACCTGAGATGAAACATGCTATAAAGTCAACAAAATGTTGAGTAAATTAATAGGTTTTATAAGTGACAAAAAGTTGAACACAAGCATTATAATATTCATAAGCATCATATAGACTTGTGGGCCAGACAAGCTATTAACCAATAGTTGCATTGAGCTCGTGCAACCGATCCCATCGACTAATTTCCATATACAAATAAAAATAATGATAATTCAATGAATTCCCGCAGGCTAGGTATTTCATCAGATACCTACTACAAATCTCCATACAATATGTCCGTACATTAGGAGTGCTCACTATTAGGATCCAAACCCCCCAAAACCAGACCGGGTTGTCAAGCCCATAGCGCTATTAATTGTATGAGCGGCTACCCATCACAGGTAGTTAACGGCTCATGATTGGGGTCTTATGACGAAAGCTACTTAAGAAACAAGATCTTCACATATGGGTCCAAGCATACAAGAAAAACCTACTTGTGTTCGTTTTATAAAACTAGCATGCATCTCCCTCGCGGGGTTTAAGAAAAATATTTGAAAAGCGAGGCTATGAGCTTACCTTAAGTTGAATAAGCGACGAGGATCGAGAAGCTGAATATATATATCAAAAGAGGTCACCAACAATCAACGACAACCTATAGGATGTGACGCGACTTAGTATAGTATATAAGTAAAAACAATACGTAAGAATAGTTTGAAGAGTATGGGATATGTTCCTAAGATATGCACCACATTGCACCTAGACTTTACTAAGGTATTTTTACTCCCCAATTGGTGTGTGACCTGATCTTATATGTGTTTAAACATCTACCAAGTTTCGCCATCTAATTCCAACTTTAGATATGGTTATCTATGCATTTGCAAATTTTAGCCAAGACGTAAAAACTGAAATTCTGGAATTGACTCATGTTTATGGACTTGTATATCCTAATCTATAAATGTTACAAATACATGTCTTTCATTACTGGAAAGCACTTGAAGTCTAGATTTCAAAACATTAAGCCAATCAATCAACCCATTTACCAATTCACGAGAAATGGATTTTTACTAACCGTAAGTCAAAATAGAAAGTTGACTGAATTTTTACTTCTTACGGAAAAGACCATATATCCTAATCTATAATAGCAATAGATGTGAGGCCAATTGCTGGAGCTTCCCTAAGATGTCTAGTACTGACTCATGCTTTAAAACCCGAACTGTTAGTTAAAAAACCTGGAGATTAACACGTTTTCTAATCGTAGGTCCAGACTTGACCCATTTTCGTATTTTGACCATAACTTCCTCATCCGGAGGAATTGGGTGAGCATCCAACTATCATATGATGATAAGACCTATATCTATTCAACCATATAATTTAATCACAGGCTCCAAGCCAAAAATATTCGAGAAAACACACGTTTTTTCTATTGTTTTAAAACAGTCCCAATAAAATCCATCCAAACCTATTCTAAACTCATCCAAAACACAATCAACCCTCATGCAATGCTACTACACATCTCCTAAACATATCCCATACTTCATAACATAAATTTTTAGATCAAGCCAAAGATTATAAGATCAAGAACATGCATGCTTGTAAAGAGTGAAAACCAAGCAAATGTAGAAAGAAATAATAATAAAAATACAAGATAAATCATAACCAAAAGAAGGAATAAAAGAAGTTTACAATACTATAGAATAGATGATCAAAATGAAACAAAACCTTCTCCCTAAAACCCTAGGGCAGCCGTGTACACAAGGACCAAAAGACAAACCCTAACTTGACTTTATTCTACAAATCTTGTACTCAGTACTTCCAATAAACCCTAGAAATCTTTGTAGCTTCAATCTTGCTAAAAACTAAAATTCTTCAAAATCAAGAATTCAAGAACATCATGCATGGAAGTTTTCTTGTGATATAGGATTGGTTAGGGTTTATCTAAGAATGAAATTAGAGTAGAATGGAGGTGAATTGATGAAGGTTTGATGATTATGGTGATTGTTTCTTGGTCTTGTTATTTGAACAGTGGAGATGATGTAGGAGAATCAAACATTGGGAATGATCTGAGTGAAGAAGCATGCGTATGTATTGTTTTTATAAAAGAATGGAATGTGTATTATATATAACATGAACTCTTCCTAGTTTGTATCGATGATTAAATAAAAAAAATGTTGTGGGTTTGGGGGTTGAGAGAACCAAATTTTTATAAAAAAATAAGGGATAATAGGTTTTATTTGGTATATATACTAGAATTTAGGAAAGGGTTATCTATTAGAATTATATTGCTAGTATAATTCCTAAAAAAATACATATTTATTGTTTTCTTTGCCTATAACCGCCCCCCTATGATAGGGGTAGGCTTGGTTGGGCTTTTGTTTGCTAATTTAATGTATCTCTTAGTTTCCGAGCCCGATAACCTATTTAACCGCTATTTGATTACGAATCACAATTTTTTTGACGCGATTTTGGCTAAACACTTATGGCTAAATTTGGCTTTTATTTTTACTCTTATGGCTAAATATGGCTTTTATTTTTACCAAATTTTAATAACTGATAGTATTTTGGCCCGAAGGCTAGTCCGACACTCAAATTTTGCAAAAAAAACGCAAATTTAAACACGTCACACCCGAAATAGGTCGAATATATTATTTTCAACTAAAATACCTCAAATGAAATTTACGGGGCTATAATTAAGTGCCCATTAGCTTCGCGATCGATAACAGGTGACTTACAGTCCAAAACTTGCCAGAATCCAAAAATTTCAATTTCAGTTAAATTTTTGAAAATGTAAATTTGTAAAATTAATATAGGAGTTAAAATAAGTAGTGACCTTTTATACGGGAGTTTACATCCTCCTATCCTTATGGGAGCGACGTCCCAGCGCTCAATTATCGCCATGCCTTCGCTTCTTGCTCGGGAATAGATGAGAATATCGTCGATGAATACGATTACGAATTTATCAAGACACGGCTAACAGACATGATTCATTAAATCCGTGAACACCGCTGGTGCATTGGTTAGACCAAACGACATTACTTGGAATTCATAGTGACCATATCTCATTCGAAAAGCGGATAATTTAAATTGTATGATTCGCGAAAGTTTTAAAATTGACGCTTTTAATAATAATCGGCTAAAATGATAAAAATGAATTATTTAAATTTATTAAAATAGATACGAGATTAAAATTAGTAGTGACCTTAAATACAAGGAATTTTTAAAGATAAAAATAAAGACGGTTACACTTAAACTGATAAACTGTCTATAACAACTTAAGATTAACAAGAAACGAGAAGTCGCGAATCGCGTAAACCGTAAAACGCAAGAATTCACTTAACTAGAAAATGAGAACAAGGTATGAATTACATGCTGACATTAAAATATTGAGTGTCACATTAGAAGAACCCGTCCAGGATTTTTATATTGTTTTAATCACCAACGGTCGATCGAGAGGAGGAGTAAAGGTACTTGTTTTAAATTTTGTTTTATAAACTAGGCTTAGACACTTTCTAGATTATGAAAATGTGAAGGTCGTTCGGTTACGAAATTAAAGTGTTAAGTCATTCATAAAATGATGAAAATATTATTATAAGGATTTATTAAGGGTTTGGTGATTTGAAAACGAAATCACTAGTAAGGAGAATTTTTAAAACTATTTCATTGAGAGATTAAGACGAATATGTATCCTTAGTGGGTCAACATTTTTAAGGCACTTATTAGGTTTTTCTTTGACAAAAAGAGTGTTCAAATGAAGGTAAAATATGTTCAATAATCACTGTGGTGCTTTTGAAAACCTTTTAGATAAATGTACGTATAAAGGCTTTGTTGAACTCTCGGATTCGCGGTTGCTATTTAGAAAATCTATTTTCTAATTCGTTAAGAGTCATTTGTTGAAACGAAGTTTAAATCGGTCATTTCATTAAGATGTGATTAAAACGTGATGTATAAAACATGTGATTTGACAGGTAGGGCTTTGTGTCATTTTAAACATTACTTATAGATTGTACAAAGGAGGATGTTTAGACCGACTCTTAAACTTGAGAAGGCTATTTTGGTAATTTAGACACTTGTGAAAAATTTGTAAAATTTTCATAAAAACTTGTGAGAATCTATAAAATCCGTGAAGGTATTTAGCGCATCAAAGGTAGACATGGAACGTGCTCGGGAGTTTAACAAAGTAACAAGATAGCAACGAAGGTGGAACAAGGGATAGCAAACACATAATGTGTAGGAAATGATATGAGGGAACGAATTTAATGTCGTGAGGGTCCTTAAAGGAAAGAATAAAATATATGTGACGGTGATACGAAAATAGGAAAAGAAGAATTTATCCAGTCGTCAATTCGTAAGACGGTCACGGTCAGCACACATTAAGTTCGCGGCGGTCGGTGCACAACCGAAAAAGAAAATCCATGCAACAATTCTCGAATAAAAGGAAGTAAGACACAAAATTAGTAATTGAAGAGCGAATTCAATGTGTGGTCCACACGAATGAATTTCGAGTCAAAAGAAAGGCGAACATCATAACGGATATACGTAAACTCATTTATTCATACTTCATTAATCACATCCGGAGGCATCCCGGAGATCTACCAACCCTACTCGAAGAATGTTGGTCGAGGAAAAAGCATAGAAACATCGGAACTTCCAAGTTCGGTATTAGTGGTCGAATATTAAACGAGCGGTCTAAAGAATTCCCATCATGGAGAGAAAGAAAGGAAAATTAGAACGACGGTTGTTAAGTCAGAACGTACCCGCATATGGAGAATTCGTTCGAGAAAAGATAAGGGTACATATGTATTCGGATAGCCCTCAATTAACCACTTTGCATAACACACACAAATTTTATTTTCCAGAACAACAGGTAAAAAGTTGGTCTTTATCAAGATCTTTAGGTGACTACTATTCAGCCCTTGCAAACTGCCTTTAAATAATACATAAGGTGCACACCAAGAAAATTTAGGAATAGCGAATTGCAAATGCTCAGTTTTCGACAAACTAGGGTTTATGTTTCTTAATATGTAAATATGTATAAACCAACTTTTTTTTAATAGAAATAATTTTTGAAGCTGTTAATAATGTGGAAGTAAAGTAATTCGCTAAAAATCCTCTTTTTTTTTCTTTTTTTTTTGGCGATAACAAATATTTTGTAAAATCCAAGTAAAATGACTCATAAAATAATAGCAAATTAAATTTATAAGATGACATCACAATGACTTATAAAATAGCAAGTGGTTTGCATGAGAGTAGTAAAGAGTAGTTTATGAAGCAATCGGTGAAATGGTTACAAGATGATATGGTTTCAAAAGGGTTTAGCCGGAATCGTCATGAGATACTTGATATCGATGGTGATGGAGGATATGAAGACAAGAGATTATAACCGCGACCAAAAGCGATGGAGACACACATTTAGTGACAAAGTAGGATCAAATAAAATAACACATAAGTCACGATATATATAATAAAATAATTAAATGAATCCAAATGTGTGTACCTCCTAAGTTATTTGACAACCATATGCTTTAGAGAAAGTATACTATTTTTAGAAAGTTACTATTTTAGGAAGGTTTCTATTTTTAGAAGGTTGCAATTTTTAGAAAGTCCAGATATTCGGAGACATTAATATCGTTTAATAAAAATATTACTTTTTCAATTAACACCGACACCCCAATAACCAAATGCTTAACCCTATCTCCGACGTCATATTTATATATACAAGGTTTCTATTTTTAGAAAGTTTCCATTTTTAGTAAGTTTCGAACTTTCGAAGACATTAATATCGTTAAATAAAATATTATGTTCCCGATAATACCGACCCATCCATTATTCATATACTATTCTTATTTCCCGCAACATTCATTTTATATACATAAAGTTTACGAAAATAGACTTCCTATTTTTAAACATGACCGGACGCACCCAATAATTTATTAGTCATATAATAACATTCGTTAACGTTTTGCAAGCTCAAACGGTCACTAAAACGCTTAAAACCCAACTTTTTAACAAAATTCAGCAACTATTTCAATTCTTCCAAAAAGACGAACCACTAACTTTTACCGCAATGTTTTCCTATCATCTAGCGTTTTTAGACAAAATTTCGCTAGTTTTTATAAAAATCATCAAAATATAACAACTTTTATGTCCACAAAAGATCGAGTTTCGACCAGAAAGGGCCCGAATCTCAAGTTAAAAACTGTATCAGCTCATTTTTCGAAATATTTGTTGAAATATCTTTACAAAAACGCAGATCTGTACTTAGACCAAAATCCCCACACTTTGCACTTTTAGACCAAAATTCTTCAGCGAGTTTTTAATGCAAAACGATATTCGGATCAACTTCTATGTTTTAACCGAGACCCAAAATGAAACAGAAAATGATGAAAACGCACTTACATCGGGGGAAGATTCTGATGCAATTTCAATAAAATGAACAATCAGATTTGATCTAAGCTTTTAGGCCCGTTATACATCCGATTTCAGACTCCAGGGTAGGCGTTTCTCAGCAAAAAGTAAAACGGGCATTTTTTAAACAACTTGTAGTATTTAAAATTAAACTGGAAGGGGCCGATCGGACCGGAAAAGGGCCCGAAACGGCCACTCGGAAAACTGTATCCAGCACTAGTTTAAAAAATAGTTGCAGAATTTGTTTTAAACGATTCTAAACCTTCGATGGCCACAAAAACTTCGTTTTTGAGAGTTACGGGTCGAATTTTATATCAAAACGATCGTCTCAACAAGTACTAACATATTTTTAAGCCTAACTTTTATAAAAATATTTTTACAACATCCTTAACAATATTTTAATTTTCTGCACTAAATATATTTTTGACACACCTCAAAATTTCAACCGAATTCCTCAAAATTCTCAATTATTATAACGAATGCAACTCCCCCAACATCTAAGGCATTATATCAACACTTTAAAATAACAAAACTTATATACATACATGACTTATGGATTCCAAAACAACCAAAAATAAATTATATTAATGGGCATATGAAATGACATTGAAAAATATTTCAATAATCCCAATGACAAAGCTGGGAGTAAGACAATGCCCGTGATTTTTCATAATCACAAGAGGCACAAGGAAAAAGGACTAAACATTAACTAGTCAGCTCTTCCGAAGCAAGTGGTACTTAATGAAAAAAAAGAATAAATTGAAATTATACAGATTAAAATCGTATTTCCATTCAACCGTCACATTCTAGCGATGAGTCACAAGATGACGAAATGGCGTTGCCCCGAGTATATACACGAGATGTTACATGACTCCAGGTCCCGGGAAGTAAATGATCGGTAGAATAAACAAATTTACACAATATTCGGATGTCGTGTAAAACGGTGACATGAAAAGCCAACAAAAAGATTGTGAAAATCCACAATATGATTTCAGGAATTTATCCAAGATGTTTCCTGTGAATAGCACCATGGGGAAAAAAAACAAAAGCAATTCGTGACATCATATAAGTAGCTTAAAGAAGTTAAATAGGGAAATAACACGCACGGGTAGTAAAATGATAATTGTATAATCTCATCGGATCAAATACTTATATAATCCCAAACAATCGTACAACGAAGGTACGCACAACGATAAAAGTAAGTCGGGTAAAATAATTCGGTTCAAATCGAACGAGTATATGTAATCCGGTTCATACACATATAAACGAATTAGTAATAACGCTTAGAAAAGTGATCATGAGAAGTCGGACACAATATGCGCATGGATGGAAGTATGTAAGGTCACTACATATATAAAATTTATGCAACATGCGAATGAACGCAATGCATCAAAATGAATATGATCATTTTAATAATGATTTATTTAAACATGTAAATAAATACAAAAGAAATCCTTAATATATGGTTTACCAATCGATGTATATTTTGATATAAATCATAGTATTTATTCAATAAATACTTAGCAATAATGCACCCGCAGGGTATAAGTATTAAGAATGATAATCACAAAAGAATGGTAATCACAAGGATGACTTGGCCGGCATCTCGAGGAGTTTGCGCGCTAAAAATTAAAAAAATAAGGTTATAGTTTAGGTTTTGAAAACGACCTAGTTCTCTATAACCTGTGGCTCTTGATACCAATCTTTAACACCCCCAAATTTACACGCAGCGGAACCAACAATTTGGGTGTTAAATATTAGTACAATAATCACAAGATATAAAGTACGACTCAAAGAGACGTTTAAAAAAAACAAACAACCATTCCATTCCTTTATTATCAGAGTTCAAAAGCGTAGTCCCAAAAGATCATCACCATACAGTACATAAGTTGGATATAACCAACTAAAACAAGTTTTTAATGAGGAATGGATTTTTAAATGGTGAACAAAAATTTAGCGCAAATCCCCCTCTTTATTGCCTCCAAGCCTTCGCACATCAATTACCTAGAATAAAGCATGCTAAAAAGATCAACACGAGGTTGAGTGAATTCATAGGTTTTATAAGTAATAAACAGTTGAACACAAGCATAATAATAATCATAAGCATCATATAGACTTGTGGGCCAGACAAGCTAATAACCAACAATTTTGCTTTGAAGCTCACGACACTGATCTCACTGGACAATCAAATCATAAACCAATTAATAATACAATAATGCCCCAGGCATATATTCGTCAGATAACTACTTTACAATCGCCATACAAAAGTCCCGTAATTGGGATGCACACTTTCTGGATTTCAAACTTCCCAAAAACCGAACCGGTGTCAAGCCATAGCGCTATTATATTATGAGTCGGCCTACCCATCATAAGGTAGTTGACGGCTCACTATGGGGTCTTATGACAAAGCTACTAAGCAAACAACATATATTCACATACGGGCCCAAGCATAGATAAAAACCTACTTGTGTTCGTTTTATAAAAACTAGCATGCATCTCCCTCTCGGGGTTTAAGAAAAATACTTGAAAAGCGAGGCTATGAACTCACTGTAAGTCAAATAAGCGATGAGGATCGAGAAGCTAAGTATATAGATCGAGAGAGATCACCAACAATCACCGACAACCTATAGGAGTGACGCGACTTAGTACGTAGAAAGTAACAATACGTAAAAATTAAATATGTGATCATGAGATGTGTTTCCGAGATAAGCATGGCATTCCACTAGAACTTCCCAAGTCCTTTTGAACCTAAAATGAACTTGTGACATGGTACTTATAAGGAATATGACCCTCTACTAAGTTTAGCTTTTAATTTTTATTTTATCACGGTGTAACGATACTTTTTAACATTTTTGACTAGACGTAAAAACTAAGTCTCTCGATTTTAACTCGACTTCATGGACTCATATCTCCTAGCTCACAAATGTTCTATATGTGAGGCCTTTCACTCCTGGAAAGCTATTTGAGTCTAGTTTTCCAAAAATGCCAGCCTCATAATCTACAAAGATTTCGTAACTATGTGAAAAGACTATTTTACCCCTGGTTATCCAAAACAGAAAGTTTCAAGAAAATTTACTCCTTTACTAAAATGGCCAGTAAATCCCTAACCAATGATAGCAATGAAGTGAGGTCACCAGGTTTATGACATCCTTAAGATGTCTACCATCTGACCATCTTTAAAACCTAACATTTTATGGCAAAAATTTGGAGTTTAACTCGTTTTCTAATCATAGGTCCATATTTGACCTATTTTCTTGTTTTGACCATACCTCCCTCATTCCAAGATGTTGGTTGAGCATCCAACTATCCTATGATGCTAAGACATGTATCTTTCCAGTAATATAATTTAATCATAGGCTCCAAGCCAAAATATTTTTGCTATAACCCGTTTTTGCTACTGTTCCAAAACAGTCCCTATTTTTCACTCTAAAACCTATCCAAACATCAATCCTAACTCTAACCAATCACATGCAATGCCATCCCAAGCTCTTAACACAACTCATCATCATATAAATATGTATTTCCAGAATCAAACTTCCATTTTCATGGATTAAAATGAAAAGAAAAATTAAAGATTAAGAGATAACCTTAATAACTTCTTCAAAACTTCAAGAAAAACTACCAAACTTTGCAAGCAACTTATGAATGATGTTAAGATGCTAAAAATGAGATGAACAAATTTGTATGATGATGGTGGTGGTGAGGGTAATTTCGGCAGCAAGCGGGCCAAAGAAGAGAGGATTTTGAACTAGGTGAGATAGGAAAAGACTTGCATGTATAGAGAAATGAAAAAAAATGATGGTGTTATAGAAAGTTGAAAAAGGAAAAGTGTTTGAGTGTGTGTGTGGACAAACCGGCCTAGGGCCTAGATTTATACAAATATTATATTTTATTTTATTTTATTTTTAGTTTATAATATTTAATTAAAGTATAGTGTAAGTATAAGTTAAATAAAGGTAAGGTTTAAGGTAAAACGCGAGTTTTAAGCTAGAAATTTACGTAAACGCGAAACACAATGGAAAATAAAAATAGTGTAACTTATAATCATCGGGGAATATTATGAGATTATTAAACCACTTAAGGCACGCGAAGACGGAATAGATTTCCAAAATAGACGTCTCACTTCAAAAGCTATAAAAACGGGAAATTCTTACCAAATCGGGTAAACGTAAAATTAATAACTTTGCTTAAAAATGAATCATAGAATAAAGTTCGGAATAAATAGTGACCTTAAATACGGAATGTTACAGATGGTCAAAGCGAGAGAACTATTCAGACGCTGGAGGACATGTTACGAGCATGCGTAATTGATTTTGGTAGTTGTTGGGATCGACACTTACCATTGGTCGAATTCTCCTACAATAACAGTTACTATGCGAGCATCAAGGCTGCGCCATTTGAAGCTTTATATGGGCGAAAGTGTAGATCGCCAGTTTGCTGGAGTGAAGTTAGAGATAGCCAACTCACTGGCCCAGAATTGGTCCTAGAGACAACAGAAAAGATTATTCAAATCAAGAATCGGTTGCTAACATCTAGAAGCCGTCAGAAAAGTTATGCGGATGTTAGATGCAAACCGATGGAATTTCAAGTGGGTGATATGGTCATGTTAAAGGTATCCTGCCACCCCCCCCCTTTTTTGGAAAATAAAGAGCATAATTCGCTCTGGGAAACATGGTTAAGGGTGGGCTTGAGTCCGTATATCGAGTGAGAATATTAGCCATTCAAAATCATAGAAAGAATTGGTCTTGTGGCATACAAGATGGAGCTTCCTGATAAACTCTGTGGAATTCATAGCACCTTCCATGTTTCGAATCTCAAGAAAAGCCTGGCGGATGAAAAGGAACGTAAAAACACGACTCGAAAACCTAAAACATGAAATTTAATCCTAAAATGATTATTTAACTTTTTATAAATCCTAAATGACTGAAATGTAAGAACAAATAAAAGTAAACGAAAAACGTAAGCAATTAAGGTAAAAAAACGAAGAAAAACGATAACGGGACCAAATCCCGTTCTTAAAAAAACTAAAACTTAAAATTTTAACCCTACAAACTCAAATTTAATTTTCCTAAGTCCTAAATGATAAAAGAAAATTTTAAAAAAAGAATTATATTTTTTTGAATTTTATTTTATTTAATATGAATTAAAAACATATTTAATGAAATAAAATGATTAAAATAGTAAACTAATTTATAAAAATCTAGAAAAATTACAAAAAGTACTTTGACTTATGTAAAATCTATGAAAAATAAGAACTAGAAAATTGTCTGAATAAATAAGCAGTTAAAAAGGCAAATAAGCAAATAAGCTAAACTGGAAAAGGAAGGTTAAATATTAAGTGTTGCAAACTAAGAATGAAAAAGTCCCAAGGGCGCAGTGGTGTTAAGTGTGTGTGTTGAGGCTTTGGTATAAAAGGAGGAGGTCACAGTTTCGAATCCTGTGGCCAACCCTTTTTGCAAAACCTTTTTTTTCAATTTTTCTTTTAAAAACTTAAACACAGGCTGGAAATATGCAACTTTTACAAAAACACTTATTTTAAATCTAACAAATAAGCTAGAAATGAGCTGTTGAAATCAGCAGTACTAACTTACTGCCATATTAACACTTAAGACTGCTAGAACATTTTTTAAACTAAATAAGCATTAAGAAAAGATAAATAAGCACAACCAGATTACAACTATATCTAACAAGCATTAAGGATCAAGAATAAGCCAAGAAAACAAACTGAAAAGCTACAAAAAAACAAATAAGCTATATGGCTAAGACTGCTAGCCCAACAGCCTAAGCAGCCACTTTCTAGCTTATTTTTAAGCTAGAAAGTGGATCCTTATGGCTTAGTGGCCTATAAGCAAGTTAAGACAGACCTATAAGCTACAAGAATTATCAATTAAAAAGCACTTTGAAATCAAGATAAGCTAGGAAAAAGCTTGATGAAAAAGGGTGTTACATAGAATGAACATTTTTTTTCTTTAAAAGACAAAGTACTTTTTGCATGCCTAATTTTAAGCTAGTAAAAGAAGATAAAAACACAAAATAAGCACAAACAGATCAGATTTGGACTACAATAAGCTTATGCAATAAAAATCAGAGCTTAAAACTAACTTTAACTAACTTAAAACTAAGATTAAAAATTGACTTTAAAAAAAACTGAATTAAAACTTGACAGACTTAAGGTTAAAATTACAAGGGACAACAACACTTATCCTATATCTTTCCTACTGCATTTCAACACAAAATGAAGCATAAACCAATACCTAAAAGCAGCTTTTAAGAAACTTAACATATAAGATGCTATGAGAACCTTAAATCAAGCAGTTTTGGAAATTTGATAAGAAAAACATGAAAACTTAATAAAACTAATTTAAAACCTATTAAAACTATCTATTAGATCATTTTAAAGCTAATGAAATCTGACTTGAGAACCCAAGAAAGTTTATAACCATTTTTGACCCATTTTGGGTCTTAACCCAAACACCCCTTTAAATATTTGATTTTTCATTTTAACTTATAAAAAAGAGATTTAAGCCAAGATTTTGAAAGATAAGTTATAAGCTAGAAACAAAAAGCATCAACAAGCACTTTCCAACAGATTATAAGCACTAATGATAAGCTAACAAGAAAAAGCTAAATTAACTAATTAATTGACAGATTTAATGCAAACTAAGGAAACAAGCTTAACTAAACTATAATATGAATTCCATAAGCTAACACTGAATTAAATAAGCACAATTAAATAGATAATAAGCAGGAAATAAGCAAACAGTAAAAATAAGCTAACATGAGAATTTTAGAAAAAGGAAAAGTACCATTGCCCTTTGCTCTAAACAAGGGCTTAAATGCTCAAGAGAGCTAATCTGCAAGCTCTGGCTTGTTATAAACAAGCCAGTAAAGTCCAATAAGCTCTTCCCATGCTAGCTTATCATCCAAACAAAAGCTTTCCAATAAGCAAAGGTAATTTTTTTTATTGTAAGTATGATGAAACAGTAACTTTTATGAATACACAGATTATGTAAGAACTTATGAAAAGATTGTAAACAGAATTAAGGCTTAATTGCATTAAAGTTAAAACAGAATTGAAAGAAGCTTATAAACTGAAATTTCATTAAAAACTTAAAATGGTTACAAGGCTTTTTAAAAGTGAAAATACAGAATTTAAATTGACATTTAAAAATAAATATTACACTACTCCTAAATTAAATTATACTAGATCCTTTAACAATGAAGAAATAAGTCTATATATAGCCGAATAAGCTAGCACTTGTGCTTGTTGTGTTTGTTGTGTGAGGAGCTTCAAAATATTCATCATATCCATCCATTAAGCTTGCTCTCCAAGGGGGATGATCTTGGCCCTTGAACTCTTTGTCTTTTACCTTTGACGAATGGGGGTTTATGGGATTGCCAAGGTGGCAATGAGCCATGTGAAGTGGGGTAGAGGTGGTGAGAGTGATGGGGTGAAGTGGGGTTGAGTTTTTGTCATGGAGTTGCAGGTGCCAGAGGAGAAAGACACAAAAATGGAATTTGGCGCCAAAATGGGGTACTCTGTTTGTATTACCGTTTTGGTGATAACAGGGGTGAAGTGTTTAGGATTTGACAAGTTAGGCCCCTAAGGTTGATAAGTCTTATATCATGGATGGTCCTTGTGGTGATATAAGTTATAAGATAGTTGGCAGGTTAGGTCCCTGAGGTTGTATAGAGTTATTGCATGGAGGGTCCTTGTGGTGAAATAAAACTAACAGCCGTTTGGTTTATTTGTTGTGGGCTGTTAAGTTTTTGGTTTTGGGCCATATGGGCTGATTTGGTTAGAAAGAGGCAATGGGCCATTTAAACTTCAAGGCTTATGTAGGCTTTATATAAATGCTTAATGGGCTGCCCCAGCCCATTAGATGGGTACGGGTGGGCCCATTAAGTATTTCTTTGGTTTTGTCTTCGGCTTTGACTTTGACTGGTTGACTTAACTTTTCACGCTTTTTTTATTCCCGTGCTCGGTTTTGTCCGTTTTGGCTTGATTTTTGTCCTTTAGTGAATATCCGCTGCCTGCACAACACAAATAGCAAAACAAGCATATATTTGGCATTTTATGTCCGTTTTTGGTCATTTAGGCTCGTTTTTATAGGTAAAAGGTATGTGTAATTAAACACATACCAAAATCTCCCATACTAAGATATTGTCGTGTCCTCACGCAATGCCATAAGTAAACACTTAAGAAAACCAAGAATCTCAATCCTCATCGACTAATTACCTCGAAAAGTAGCTAAGTGTTCATCAAGGGGAATTAAAGAATCAATAGCTTTGAAAAGCCCAGTTTTTACCATTCTTAAACGCAAGATGATCGGAAAATATTTAGTCCATTTGTTGGGATAGAGTAAGATGAGATAATGTGTTGGAAATTTTTAATGATGGGTTTTAACATATGATCTTAGACATTTATTTTTCCACACACTTGACAAACTATTAAACTCTCATTCCTAAGTGGGTTACTACACTCAAAATGATCTACAAGATATTTATGTAACACTTGTAAATATAGTGATCTATGCCTATATGCAATGCACAAACAATTTTGCAACTTAACGCAAGAAATCTAGCGTAATTCCTATTAGGCATAATCCGAAAACTAGTAACATACAAATAGCAATTACGCTAGATATATAATTAGCTCAATTTTGCAACTTAACACAAGAAATCTAAACACATGACACATGTGTTTAGATATATAATTAGCTCAATTACAAATAGTAATGATTACTTATTAATATCTATTAACCAAGTTGAAACAAAAGTAAACACACATAATCATCTAGCATACACATAAGGATATTCGTCGTTGTTTTGTGTATTAGATATAACGATGTATACTTAGCTTGATTTGATTTGAAAATAACATAGTTCCTCTCTATTTCAAAAATTAATTAAGATCAATATTTTGAAAGGACAAATACACTATTTTTTAAAGATATATCAAGTAGAAATGCCTGACTCAAAGGAAAATGTAAAATACAAGTTTTACGTTAAAACAGAACTCACAGTTTTGACCACTATGTAGTATTTTGCATTTCTGACTTATTTAAGTTTAGAATGAAGACTTGAAAGTGTTTTTAAATGAAAGTAGACTCAATTATCTTCGAAATGGCGGTTGGCACGACTTCTACGGACTTATGATTAATTTTATATGATTTTTCAAAGTTTGTCAAATTCTGCTGAAACAGACAGACGGCCCCCATAAAGGTGACGGCTCCCAGATATATTAGGGGGGCGCCCGAACATTTAGGGGACCGCCACCAGGGACCCAAAAACATGTTTTTTTGTATTAAATCATTTGGTAACTTAATGTAGGGACGTAGGACCTCAGAAAGTTGTTCCAGCACATAAAACACGTATTTTAGACATCATTTTTACTCCTAGGACTTACAAAGACATATTTTACACTTCTAAGCTTTTTGAGAATATTTTCAGTCAAGCTAGTATACGAGGTATATTTAACAACAAAACTAATACGAAACAAGCCACAAAACACTTTTCATATTTAATCCCCCTTATGGGTAATTTGATACATGGATCGTACTCTATTTTAAAAACTATTTGTTTTGAAAACTAAAGCGACCTGGCTCTGATACCAATTGTGGAAACCGTAGGAGGGGGGTGAATACGTTTCCATTAATAACTTTAAATCTTTAGTATCAAATCGCCAATCAAGTTAGACATAATATGAGAAGTGTCGATAATAGGTTTTACAACAACTAGCACATATCTTAATAATACAAACTCAACCACAATATTAACTACAAAGTAGTACACAACTTTAACTAACAATATATACACAACCATTCACACAATCATAAGCACAATGCAAGTATAAAACTAAAGCGGTAAATGTAAAGAAATAAGTAAAGCGAAAGGTAAAAGAAGATGCAAACCGACACGGTGATTTATAGTGGTTCGGTCATGACTTCACTAATCAACAAGCTCCCTTTCGGCGGAGAAAACCTTATACCAATGCTTACATTATTTTCTGACACTAAGCTAGATGTCGAGTTCTTCTTCGGGTACAACCAAACCCGTTATGTTTTATGGCCCAACATAACAAACCTTGTGTTTTATGGCCTAAACACATAAACCGCGTCGCTTACATTATTTTCTGCACTAAGCTAGATGTCGAGTCCTAATCTTAGCTAGAACCAATCTACCACTTCACCAATGTATTTTAAGGCCTAAAATACTAACCAACCCACAATCAACCCATCTAAATATATACATCATTTGGATCTACACACTACTAAAGATTGGAAGACTTGGACTCGATCTATATGTAATAAATGTTACAAAATGGACTAACTAGACCACATAACTTCGGATCTTGAAGATGACCGAGGTTCTTTTCTTGCACTTGAGGAAAGGAGGAAAGGATAGAAGATTTAATCACATTTAAACAAGATTAACCAAGTTGAATGATCAAAGATTTAGAGAGATTTAGTGAGATCTAGAAAGAGAAAGAACTAAAAGTAAATCGTGCAAAAGGGTTATAAAAATAGTTGGAGGTGACCCACTATTTATAGGAGCTAAAAAACAGCCTGTTAGGAAAGGCGATCCTAGATATATTAGGGGGCCACTGACATATTTAAGGGACCGTCCCCGACAAACGCTCCTGTTTTTGTCTTTTTGTGATGAAGGTTAAATCTAGTGAAAGTGACACTTGTTTTAGGGGGGAAATGACCAGATTTTGAAATTCAAAATAATTACCGAATAAAACATTTCTTTATAATTCAAAAATAATTTGTCTAAATAATTTTTGAGAAATAGTTTTGATATATTTATAAAAATATAAAGTTTATTTTCGAGTTAAGGAGTGAGCAGTCATATGTGTCTATTCCGTCATTACAGATGTGTACGTGTGGTCTTTGTCACCTTTTCTGGAGCATTGAGATTGGTGTTAAATTATATGAGTGTACCGGTAGTATATTAAATTCTATAACTTGTTATTGTGATGCATCCCGAGACCGCATATTGAGTATTAGGATTTGCTGGATGAGAGGCACTAGGATTAACCCATGTTTTAAACCTATAATTGTTATGATGGTCACACCGACTGTATAACTATCCCACACCCTTGCCATGCACTTATTTTTAGTGCAGGATACCCTAGTACAACCCTTTGAGCCTATCCTTTTTCACGGTTCTTGTAATTTTTTGGTTAAGCCGGACTATTAATGAAGAGCATTGTCACCTTTAAACCCATCGTTACACCCAAATCGCCTTAGCCTATCTTGTATGTACTCACTTTTAGTACATTATTTTTTTAACCCAAGTTAATTATTTGAGTACACGGTTGCTAAGTCCTTGTCCTTGTAAATACTGTTTTGGGACGATTGGGATTCATGGTAGTATTCAGCTTATGAAGAATTGGGGAAGAAGTAATTTATTACCCCTAATAGAGCTCAATAAGCTCCATGTTATTTTGATCCACCTCAAATCGATTCATTAGTTAGATTCTAAATAATCGAGTATGTAAAAGTTTAAGTGTAGGGGTGTATCTAGAAAACCCACATGATGTATTATATGTTTAAGCAATGGCAGGACAAAAGTGTACAAAAAAAATTGTATATAAAAAAAAGAAAAAAATGTACGGGCTGCCATTCGCTTATGTTATGTTTATATTAGAGTCAAGAAAAGAAAAAGAAAGAGATTGATGTAGAGTTGTGTAGAGTTTGTATATCTTCGTCCGAGTCTTGGCTTAGCAACCAAACCAACGTGTATTCGTATAATTAATTAGCTAACCCTTCCACTCCAAAATCACCCAAAGCCACCCAAATGTATCCCATCTGTTTCCGTTTCCATTATATGTTATCTTACATCTACACCCCACAACCCTTTAAAAGACCTCTTAGATAGTAATGAATAATGCTTGCGCCCAGCAATGGAGGTTTGATCCTTTACCAAGCCTATGGTAATTTATATGTTATGACAGGTAATGAGTGTTGATTTTCCATTTCTCTATTATGTTATATGATGTGTAATAATTATAATACGTATAATATTAAAGTATAAAAAAATTTACTAAAAATCCTTGAGGACAAAGATTTAAAGTAAAAATCTACAAAAATATCACACGTTTAACAGGTAAGTGATTATCGGGTCGTTTTCCTAAAGATTTATGAAATTGAGACCCCGTTTGTTCTTTGGACAATGACTTGAATTGGTTCGAAGATGATTGTTTGCTTAAATCCTAATAGTGAGCAAATAAAGGCACAATTAAAACTAACTACGAAAAACGTTAACGGGTATTAAGAAAAACGTGACAAATTAGCAAGTACACTAAAATTAATCCCTAAATAATTTTCTAAACTTTTTCTAATCCTAAATGACTATTTAAAAGAAAATGCTAAGTAAATTCTAAAACGAGGGTGATTAAATCTTAAAACAAGGAAAACGAGAACGGGAACGAAATCCTGTTCTTTAAAAAATGAACTTTCAAAATATTAGCCCTACGAAAGTAAATTTCAAACCTAAGCCTAGAATATGATAAAAGAAAATTTTATAAAAAAGAAAATTATTTTTTTGATTATTTTTCTATTTTTTATGATTTTTTAAAGTTTTAAACGAAATTAATTCACGAAAATTATAAAACTTTAAGCTAAAAATCCTAGAAAATTTCTAAAAATGGCTTATGATAAGCAGGATGTAGGAAAATTATCAAATCCTAAAGAGCTAAACTAAATAAGCCGGGAAAAATCAAAATAGCACTCGAAGTGCTTATTATACGTAAAACTCAAAAAAAGGTTAAAAGAATTGATAATGCAACTTAGGACGTAAAAGTCCCAAGGGAACGTTGGTGAGAGGTGTGTGTGTTGAGGCTTATAAAGGCTGAGGAGGGTTGAGGTTGTGGGTTCGAGTCCTGCTCACCCACAATTTCCCCTCTTCCCCTTTTTTTTTGCAAAAACTTTGAAAAGCAAAGTTATAAAACTTAGAAAAACTAACAACTTTAATGAAAACAATGTTTTTTAAAAATCAAAATTTAAGCTGAAAACAGCTTTTTAAACAGACAGAAAGCTTAATTAAGCTTTTATTAAAACTTGATAAGCTAAAAATGGGTATAAGCTAAAGCTAGAACTTAAATAAGCTATCACTAACTTAAAACTAACCTAATAAGCTACTCTAAGCTAGAAATGAACAAAAAGCACAAGCCATAAGCTGAAATTTCAATTAAGCACTTATTTAAAAACTGCATACCAAACAGGCAATTAGCAACTTTTGAGCTTAATTTTTAATAAGCAAACAGAACCTTATGAAAATCTAACTTATTTCACCTTAAAGCTCAGCTTGTAAGCTACTTTAAACAATAAACAAAAAGCATTTTGAAATTCAAATAAGCACTGAAAAAGTTAAAAGAAAAAGCTACTTATGCTGATTTTTTATGTTTTTGGATTTTTAAGAAAAGACAAAATAAGCTAAAAATGGAACTGAATAAGCTATGCTTTACTGAAAATTAACCTAATAAGCTAGATTTAATAGGATTTAAGCTAAATCTACAAGCTATAAGCTAAAAATTCTCAAATAAGCACTTTATCAAAAACTGTTAACCAAACAGTCCTTAAGGGTACTTTTGAGCTTATAATTCAATAAGCTAAAGGATCCTTGTGGTTATAAGCCCTACACCTACTTAAACCTTGGCCAAAAAGCTACTAAAAACAGGTCTTAAAAACTATTTTGAAAATCAAATGGACAAAGAAAAAGTTATTTGAAAACAGCTTATTTACTCAGCTCATGCTGAGTTCACTTTTATTATGAAAAGACAAATTGCAAATTTAAAGTTTAAAAACAGATAGCTAAATAAGCTGGATTTTGAAAAATAAGTTCAAACAAATTAATCTTAACCTACAAACTACTTATATTCTAAAAATTAAGACCTAATAATTATTTTAACCCTCTGAAAGTTGAGATTGAAAAAGGCTGTTTGGCTATTTTTATTGCTGATGCAGTTGACATCAAAAACTCAAAATAACAAGATGCAGGCTAAGGACTTGGATTCTACTTCTATAAAACACCAAAACACAAGCTAGGTGAGAAATTTCAATAGCTTAAACAGACAAGGGCTTAAATTGCTAAGCTAAATGAACTAAGCCTAACAAATCTTATCTACTATTAACTAACTTTGATTAAATCAGAATTAAACTAACCAAGCAATTAAATCCTACTCTTATAAACCTAAATGTTAGATTTAAAAAGAAATTTAAGGACAAAAGGGCCTCTAGCAGTACTAACTCAAGTTAGTACTGCTTGACCCAAACACCCCCTTATTTTCTTTAAATCCATTTTTCAATTATAATTAATTGAATGGAGAACAAGGGATGAGTCTCAGACTAACACTCCTATTGCTTTAATGTTGAGGAAGACCCCAAAACATTTGATGAAGTAATAAAGTCCCAGGATGTTGCTTTCTGGAAAGAAGTAATTAATGATGAGATGGACTCCATCATGGGAAACAATACATTGGTGTATTGCTGATTCAACCACCAGGTTAGTAAACCTCCTTAGTGTGCAAATTGAAATCTTCAAAAGAAAACTGAAGGTAGATGTGAACTATTGAAAAGTCTCAAGGCAAGGCTTGTCATATCATGGCTTTAACTAAAGTCAAGGATATAACAACTTGATACTTATGCTCCTAGTGGTATGGTATTAGTACCATAAAGCTGCTGTTTGCTATGACAATCAATCACCAACTGATATATTTATAGATGGATTTTAATACAGCTTCTTGAATGGTGGCTGTATCAAATGAAAATGAACAAACCTCGTGGGCTTCATCAATGCCCTGGCAATAAAAAAAAGGTGTGTAAACTGATTCAAGTAAAAGTTTATATGGACTGAAGCATACACCTAAAGCAATGGCATCAAAAGTTTGATGAGTGGTTTTGTCTAATGATTATTACTTAAACCAAGCAGACAAATAAGTATATAGCATATTATGATGAAACTGATAAATGATCATCATTTGGCCTAAATGTAGTATGACATGCTGATCTTTTGGCACTTAACAAGTACAGGTTGACCTATACAAAGGAATTTTGTACATCAAGGATCTCTATGAAGGAAATTGTAAGTGCTGATGGGTTATCATTTATATTAGGAATTAAACATGAAAGTAATAAAATAGCAATTTCTCAGTCTCATTATATTGAGAAGGTACTAAAGAAATTCAATTACTTTGATTGCACTCTAGTTAGTACTCCTATAGATACAAGTGAGAAGCTGATGCCTAACAATGGTCAGGCTGTATCTCAACTTGAGTACTCTAGGGTGATTGGTTGCTTGATGTATGCCATGACTTGTATAAAGCCTGACATTGCTTTTCTTGTGGGTAAACTCAGCAGGTATACTAGTAACCCTGGTACTCAGCACTGGCAAGCAATTCAGCGGGTACTGAAGTACTTAAAGAAAACCATGGACTATAGATTGACATATACTGGTTATCATCTAGTGCTGGAAGGTTATACTAATGCAAGCTAGATCAGCAACATTGAAGACAATTCGTCTACAAGTGGCTGGGTATTCTTGCTTGGTGGTGGTGCAATTTCTTGGGCTTCCAAGAAATAAACTTGCATCACTGGTTCAACAATGAAATCTGAATTTGTGGCTTTAGCAGCTGCTGGTAAGGAAGCTGAATGGTTGAAAAACTTGCTCCTTGAGATTCCATTGTGGTCCAAACCTATAGCACCTATTTCTATCCGCTGTGATAGTGCTGCTACATTGGGAAAGGCTTATAGCCAGATATACAATGGGAAGTCTAGACACTTATGTGTCAGGCATAGCATGATTCGTAAGTTGATCACGAATGGAGTGATATCTATAAAGTTTGTGAGGTCTTAATAAAACTTAGTTGATCACTTAACGAAGGGACTGGCTAAAGACTTGGTTATAAAGTCTGCTGAAAGGATGGGATTAAAGTCCAACTAAGTCGCTGAATGCTAGGACACCCAACTCCCTACTAAGGAAACATGGTAGCTGAGATTCAATGTAGAAAGCTGAACGTTCAGTGGATTGAAGAGCTACCAAGTTTCCTTAGTAGGGAGTTGGGTGTCCTAGCATTCAACGACTTAGTTGGACTTTAATCACATCCCTTCAGCAAACTTTATAACCAAGTCTCTAGTCAGTCCCTTCGTCAAGTGATCAGCTAATTTTTGTTGAGACCTCATAAACTCTATAGATATCACCCAATTTGTGATAAGCTTACGGATCATGCTATGCTTGACACCTAAGTGTCTAGATTTTTCATTGTACATTTGGCTATAACCCTTTGCCAATGTAGCAGCACTATCACATGGGATAAAAATAGGTGCTATAGGTTTGGTTCAACAATGGAACACATGGCTTGTATAGTGTCAGGAGTTTCTTATGTTTTTGAAAACTTTTGTGTATTTTATCTTTAGGTATTCAAATGGGTTGAAGGGTTTAATTCTTAGAACACCCTGATTCTCGAATATTTGAACATGTAATTTACTAAGATGGAAATTCAATCCTCATGACATTTTCATTTATGCACTTGTTTTGTTTAATGTTTAATTTTTCAAGCAAAGGAATTGTACTAAATTGAAAAGGATTATTAAAAATTTAGTGCAATTATGGGAATTGGATCATACTTGGAAATGGGTTTGGAGGTACGGAGTGTACACCCATCAAGTCACTGATTTTCCCTGACTCTTTTAGTGGTTAGAATTAAATGGGTGGTTACAAACATTTAAGTGGCATGTTTGACTATATTAAATGTTTTGTAATATCTTTTGCCTATTTAAGTAGCAGATTTGACTGCAGTAATGACCATATATTTAATTTGGTTATGTAATCACTAATTCCTAAATTATGGAGAATAATTATGGAAGATATTAATTGGTCATTAATCTCTCATTAATTCCATGAATAGGTTGTGAGTAAATCCCTTATAAATATGGATCACAATTGCATGAAAAAACACACAGGAAACAAAAACACATACAAACGCAGGGTTCTTGATCTGTGCCTAGAACAAGAACAAACACTTGGTTTTATCCCAAGAAGGTATTCGTGTAGATATTACAAAACATTTAATGTGGTCAAACCTGCCACTTAAATTTTTATAACCACTCATTTAATTCTAACAACTAAAAGAGTTAGGGAAAATCAGTGACTTGATGGGTGTACACTCCGTACCTCCAAACCTGTTTCCAAGTATCATCTAATTCCCACAATTGCACTAAATTTCCAACAATCCTCCCCAATTAAGTACAATTCCTTTGCATGAAAAATTGAACATTAAACAAAAACCTGCTGAAAGGGAAGATGAAGTTGTTAACTTCTTAATGGTTAATTTCTTTGAAAAGGTGCTTAGCAGGAGCATGAATAAAGAAGAACCGCTTATGTAAATGTTGAGGTTTTGCCGCTTCGAGGACCATGAACTTTTGCTCTTACAACATTTATGAATCGGATATGGACACATGGCTTGTATAATGTCAGGAGTTTCTCATGTGTTTGAAAACTTGTGTGTATTTTATCTTCAGGTATTCAAATGGGTTGAATGGTTCAATTCTTATAACACCCTGATTCTTTAATATTTGAACATGTAATTTACTAAGATGAAAATTCAATCCTCAGGACATTTTTATTTATGCATTTGACTATATTAGTGACCATATATTTAATTTGGTCATGTAATCACTAATTCCTAAATTATAGAGGATAATTATAAAAGAGATTAATTGGTCATTAATCTCTCATTAATTGAAACTGAATCATTAGGCTCAAAGACATAGAACCTAAAAGCCTTGAAATGCTCAGCATATTCAACAAAGATGCATTCAATGAAAATGTGGTTCATCTTTATTCATTCTCCTGATAAGCACTTTTTCAAAGAAATTAACCATTAAGAAGTAAAGACTTCATCCTCCTTTTCAGCAGGTTCCAAGCACATCCTTGGGATGATATGTAAATACATGTGCTTCAGTTCTCTGAACGTTCAGCTTTCCACATTGAACTCAGCTACCATGTTTCTTTAGTAGGGAGTTGGGTGTCCTAGCATTCAACGACTTAGTTGGACTTTAACCCCATCCCTTCAACAGACTTTATAACCAAGTCTCTAGCTAGTCCCTTCGTCAAGTGATCAGCTAAGTTTTGTTGAGACCTCACAAACTCTATAGATATCACCTCATTCATGATCAGCTCACGAATCATGTTATGCCTGACACCTAAGTGTCTAGACTTCCCATTGTACATCTGGCTATAAGCCTTTGCTAATGTAGCAACACTATCACAATGGATAGAAATAGATGCTATAGGTTTGTACCACAGTGGAATCTCAAGGAGCAAGTTTTTCAACCATTCAGCTTCCTTACGAGCAGCTACTAAAGCCACAAATTCATATTGTATTGTTGAACCAGTGATGCAAGTTTGTTTCTTGGAAGCACAAGAAATTGCACCACCACCAAGCAGGAATACCCAGCCACTTGTAAACGGATTGTCTTTAGTGTTGCTAATCCAGCTTACATCTGTGTAACCTTCCAACACTAAAGGATAACTAGTATATGTCAATCTATAGTCCATGGTTTTCTATAAGTACTTCAGTGCCCGCTGAATTGCTTGCTAGTGCTGAGTACCAAGGTTACTAGTATACATGCTCAGTTTACCCATAACAAAAGCAATATTAGGCCTTGTACAAGTCATGGCATATATCAAGCAGCCAATCACCCTAGAATACTCAAGTTGAGATACAGTATGACCATTATTAGGCATCAACTTCTCACTTGTATCCATAGGAGTACTAACTGAAGTGCAATCAAAGTAATTAAATTTCTTCAGTACCTTCTTAACATGATGAGACTCAGAAATTGCTATTCATTACTTTCATGTTTAATGCTAATACCAAGGATAACATCAGCCTCCCCCATGTCCTTCATAGAGAACCTTAATGACAAAAATTCCTTTATCAGGTCAACATGAACTTGGTCAGTGCCAAATATCAACATGTCATCAACATATAGGCAAATGATGACTCCTTTACCAGTTTCATCAAATTTGCTATATACACATTTGTTAGCTTGGTTAAGTAAATAACCATTAGACAAAACTAATTCATTAAACTTTTGATGCCATTGCTTAGGTGCCTGCTTTAGTCTATATAAAGATTTAATCAGTTTACAAACCTTGTTTTTATTGCCAAGCATAATGAAGCCTTAAGGTTGGTTCATATATACCTCCTCATCCAAGTCACCATTCAAAAAAGCTGTCTTCGCATCCAACTGATGAATAATCAGACTGTGAATTGATACCATAGCAATCAGCAGTCTTATGATACTGATACGTGTCACTGGAGCATAAGTATCAAAGTAGTCTATCTCTGACTTCTGTTTAAAGCCCTGAAAGACCAGACTTGCCTTGAACTTTTCAATAGTTCCATCTACCTTCTGTTTTCTTTTGAATATCCATTTGCAACCAAGAGGTTTGCAACCTGGAGGTAGATCAGCCAACACCCAAGTGTTGTTGCCCACGATGGAGTCCATCTCATCATTAATTGCTTCTTTCCAGAAAGCAACATCCTGGGACTTCATTGCTTCATCAAATGTTTTTGGGTCATCCTCATCATTAAAGCAATAGGAGTGTTGGTTAGAGATCTCATCCCTTGTTCCTTTAATTAAGTATAATTGAAATTAAGGTCCAAAATCCTTTGGAGTCCTATTCCTTTTGCTTTTTCTAAGCTCAGGTTCAGGTTGCTGAACAGCCTCTTCAGTGACCTCTTCAGGGATAACTAAAAAACCAATGTCTTCAGTTTCATTTACCAGGGACCTCTGACTTGGTCTTAAGACTGATGAGAATCTATTCTCATCAAAGATAGCATCCCTTGATTCAATTATTGAGTTAATTGAAACTGAATCATTAGGCTCAATGACATAGAACCTAAAAGCCTTGGAATGCTCAACATATCCAACAAAAATGCATTCTATGCCTCTTTCACCTAAATTTTTTAGCTTTGAATCAGGGAGTCTTACAACCGCCCTACAATCCCAAACCTTAAGGTAGTTCAGGTTTGATTTCCTTTTAGTCTAGAGTTCGTAAGGGGTAATCCTGTTCCTTTTATTGGGAACCCTACTTAATTAATAGCAAGCTATTAACATAGCTTCACCCCAAAACCTTTGACTCGGTCCTGAGTAAGACAATATGGAATTAACCATTTCTTTTAGTACTTTATTTTTCCTTTCAGATATACCATTTTGTTATGGAGTATATGGGGCAGTCATTTCATGGATAATACCAACAGACCAAAAATACAGAGTATCCATGTACTCACCTCCCCTATCAGTCCTAAATCTTTTGATTTGGGACCCTTGTTGTAATTCAACTTCAGTTTTGAATACTTTAAATTTATCTAATGCTTCATCCTTTGAATGTAATAAATAAACATAAAAAAAACCTAGAAGCATCATCAATAAATGTCACAAAGTATTTTTTATTCCCCAGTGAAGGAGTAGCATGCAGATCATATAAATAAATGTAGATCAACTCCAAAACTTCAGTTTTACGCTTTACATTTTGAAATGGTTTTTTAGTTATTTTGTTCAGTATGCAAGTCTTACATTTTTCAGTGTCCATGTCAAAAGCTGGGATTAACCCGTCCTTAGACATATCTTGCATCCTTTAAAGTAGACATGACCCAGTCTAGCATGCTATAGGATTGAATCATTCAGTTTAAAGGTTGACATAAAGGCTGAAGCAATATTATCATTAACAATATTAATCTTGAACATTTGATTACTCAATTAACCAAAACTAATAAACACATCATGTTTGGATAAAACAAATTTATTAGATTCAATCACTTGTTTATAACCAAAAATTATTCAAACACTACTAAAAACCAAATTCTTCCTTATATTAGAAAGATGCAAAATATTAAACAACGAAACAATCTTTCCAGAACTAAACTCAAGATCTACACAACTACGTCCATGCACTCGGGCTGTTGACTCATTTCCCATGTGAAGAATAGATCCATCATTCAGCGACTCATAGGTCTTGAACCAACATCTATCTTTACACACATGAACTGTTGCTCCTGAGTCAACCCACTACGCAACATCATCATCCTGCACAAAGTAAGCTTCAGATACAAATGTAACATAATAAACCTGGAAAGATTTATTAAACATATTTTGACCTTTCAGTGAGTTGGATGAACCATCCACCAAACCCTTTGTGCCTAAACCATTGGCTTTGTTGCCAACTTTAACACCTTTTCAATCTTTTTTCAAGTGTCCAAGTTTCCCACACTTCCAACAAGTCACTTTGGACTTTTTGTTAGGATCAGCCCTTGTTTTTGGTGTTATCATGATGCTTACGTTTACCCTTGTTGTCATTGTACCTGGAGGAGTTGTTATGCTCCACCATATTGACAAGTAAAGGACCAACAACATTGTTTCCTTTTGGCTTGTTACTATCCTGCACCCTGAGGGACTCCTTAATGCACAGATGACTGCCCAACTCAACAAGAGTTAACTCCTCCTTGAGATGTTTTAAGGCGTGCTTAAAATCTTTCCAAGAAGGAGGGAGTTTGTCAATAATATAATAGACCTGAATGGCCTCATCCATGTTCAT
>BQNB010005477.1:0-102020 GCA_026074375.1 Tanacetum coccineum | reverse complement strand
TTGCCCCATTATTAGATTATCATGTCAATATGGGATCCATCGGGTACTAGGGAGGATCTATGACTCCATCCCTAGTGTAGGAACTAACCGGTCTCCGCACTTATCACTCAATATACTTAAAAAGCACAGGAACTCTTTCAGAGGGGGTTAATAATCTGTATAGGTTATTAGATAAGTTTTGGGAATAGTTGGGATTAATCACTGCAACCTGGATATCCTACCTCCTATACGATTTGGACTGAGTCGGAATCGCGGGAAGTATAGGATAGACTAAATATACCTATTCAAGTCTATCGACCTTAGAAACCACTAATGAAACCATAGTTTAACATTGCACAGGAAAACGTTTTCATAACAGTAGTAATGAAGTAACTAGGTTAGCACGTTTTCTCTCCTGATATCTCCAACTCTTTTAATTTTCAGTAATTAATTTTATTGTTATTTATTTCAAATCAATCCAAAAACCATTTTTAAAACGTGACATTTCAAATTAAAACTAATTACAACTTAGCTCTTGGGACGACCTCGGATTTACCATTCTATACTACCCACGATCGGGTTCTCTGCCCGTTAGTGCGTTGTCAGGTAGATCGAGTTTTATAAATTTAAAACTTGGTAAAAATATATTTTAAAATAAAATACGCATCACTGTCATATCTTACAAGAGACGGCGTCAGGTCCTTCATTATGGCGTCAGAACGTAGCCGCCTCAAAAGAAACCTTAGAAGATTCGGCAAAGCGACGGCATCAGAAACCTTGCGACACCGTCGAGACTACTTTTTCTATATATACCCACAGGTCTTAGGGTTTTTAAGTTTGTAACTTTTGGGATCCGAACCCTAGTTTTAGAAGATGAATTTGGCTGCTACTTAGGCCGTTTTTAAGGTGTCAATACCCTTTTGTGCCATTAACTCATGTTCTAATCAAGTGAGATCCTTTATCTTTTATCATTCAATATGTCTATGTGTTGTTTGATTGGTTTATGTTCTTTACTTCTTTATAATATGTCCGGCTAGATCCATTAGTATTTACTTATGATTGCATGAAACTTATTACGTAGATCTCTATTATGTTGCTTCTTGTGATGGATGTGTGCGTTACGCTTTAGAAAGCTATCCATAAGATATTAAATTGGCATAGACGTCTAGAGAAACGCGAGTGTGTAGAAAGGATACCATTGGTAACAGTCTTCATACTACCTTACCCCTAATATGGTTGATCCGTCTTAAGTGTTTTAAATGCATGTAATGTAATCTTAGAGGCCTTGTAATAGTATTCATACTACTTTACTTGTGCATTGTCTTAACGGAATATTACATAGACGACGGGTTCGTGTAATTCGTTCATGACATAGGAAATACTTACACAGATCATTACAAGGGTGACAAAGCAACATAATTTAGAGAAACATAGTAAGGAGTAATGCATGATTAAGTAAATACGTTCTTTTACTATATAGTTATCACCAAAGTAGTTTAGATTTATTTTATTGTTATTAGTTTAATTAGCTAAAACCAACCAACCTCTCAAACTATGAGTTTTACCTGCTTTCATAAAATATAAACATGATGGAGATATCATTTCATCACCATGAACACAAAAATAAGAAAAAAGATTTTAGAGAGAGAAAGAGCTAGAGAGAGAAAGACAATAAGAGAAAAATAAGATGGTTACTTGCACTAAGAAAAGAAATGAGAAGAAACAACAAGCAACACCCTTCACCTTGTGTGGTGAAGGGTATTTATACAAAGGTTGGAGCCGGCCATGGGCTTTGGTAGGCTTCCATGGGCCGGGCTTGATAACTAGTGGGCTTTAGCCCAAAACCTAGACAATATTAGCTTAAACGAATTCTCGTAAACTATGATTTTCTTATACAAGGCTCGGGATTGATAATGACCATCACTTTACTAAAAACACGACTAACAATCTCCCCCTAAGGGGTGGTCATTCAATTGTGGATCCTTCTTGTGACGTCTTGAGTCTTGGAGCCTTGTATTCTTGGGAATTCTTTTTGAAGTTCCATTTGCATGCTTGTGATCTTGGATCTTGATCTTTAACTTGATATTCTTTGACAAAATACTGATATCATGGTCTTTAGCCTTGATTTGTCTTGACTGCTGAGATCTCTGAATCTTTATCCTTGAATCTTTAGGCCGCCTTGCGATCTTGTGTCTCCACCCTCATGCTCAAGGTCTTGAAAGCTTGCTAACAATCTCCCTCGACATTTTCTTTTAACATGATTACTTGTACCATATCATAGAAGGAGTAGTACCATATCTACTTGTGAGATGTTATTGTCAAAAATGTTCTTTTGAGGAAGTGCTTGTACATCAGAAATTGCGGAAGACTTTGATAGTTTGAGCTTTCATCATGTATATATCTTTGTCGATTGAGCATGAGGTATTGAATCTTGACTCCGCTAGAATGAGGTTGTAACACCGTCACTTATACCTAAAAATTGATGTTAGTGATAAACAGCAGATATAGACAAATAGGATTTTGTCATATCGTCTTTAGTTTTGGTTTCGCATTAAACTCCTGTTCCGTGAGGAACCGATATTTTTATAGTATAAATACTATAAACCTTTAATCAGGTAGGAACAATTTAGAAGAACCGTCCTTTGACAGTGTTTATTTTTTCCAACTAAAAGATTAGATACCTCTAACCAGCGATTGCATTAGATTCACCCCCGATTTTTTTTAAAAAAAAAAAAGAAAAACTTGCTTGTTCTCATTACCATGGAACGTCTTAAAGCAGACACATGGTAAAAGTGACAGATATGTTACTATTTCTCTGATTGAGTTGTCAATTTCATATACGGACACCCAAAATCTATATCTAGTTACAACAAAAACTTAAGCTTGATTCATTTAGAATCTCGTAAGTCACCTACCAAGAGCTTGTTTTGAGGGTTGGCTCAAGAGATTTCCATCGTCACTAACAGTGAATCCTAAAGAGTATCACTTCTGATGTTACTTGCAATTAGTCATGAGTGATTAAATTCGTATGACTTACTTGAAACCAAATTTGTATAATGATGTAGGAGCATTGATATATATTAGAAATTTGTGTCCTAATGAGATTTTTGATAGATCTCGATGTCTCTAGACTCTATAAGTGCACATTTGTTTAGTTTGGTAATCGAGTTGGAGCAGACTAACCACCTGATTTCAATAAGAACGTCTTTGAAATTAGAAAGCCTATAGAAACGTGTTGAATCTCCGTGAGAAATGAAACATAATCCTTTGATCCGAATTCTGAGTGAGCCTAGGGAGTGTTGTACATTGCATCACAAGGTCCATGAAGAACTTGTCTTCATACCAGAATCAGCTTTGTGATTACCCGATAGATTATGTATGACCCTTTTTATCTGCCTAAGGGTTTGTAGAAGGTGCTTCTTATCTTTAACCCCACCCCGAACAAATAACCCACAACCTTTTACCACCACAACGCACAAACCCACGATTACACACCACACTACACCACCAACACCACCAACCAAACAGAGCCAACAACAAACTAACCTAACACCAACACCCCACAACGCCCCTACCCGAAACCCTCCTCCTAAACCCCCCCAATACACCCCCCTCACACAACCACCCGAACGCCCCACAACAATTGACACGCCCACCCATACACCCCCCTTACCCTCACCTTTACTCATACCACACACAACCAAGTTACCAATACAAACCAGTACCCATTACAACAGGTCCACCAAACCGTACCATACACAATACAACGACCAACCCCCCCTCGCACCACCTCACGCACCAACACCACTTACCCCACACCCGTTACTACACTTACACCCCACAAACCACCTCCCAACCACCCTGACAACTACTCCCTACCACCAACCCCACAAAATACCCCAAACCCCACCATACCTACACCTACAGCCACACCTTAATCCTTCCAATTCTTATTTATTCTTCAACCCATCTTTTTTCCCCAGTGCTTACCGAGACTTTATAAACTAGTACAAAAAATGATTTGTTGGGTTTGTTCCAGCACACTCCATCTCAGTCATTCATCTATTCCCTTATTCTCACTTTACTCCTTTTTCCAATCATACCTAGGACTTCTACTCTATCTAATGGAGTGTTCCTGGGTAGATCCCTCCGGTTCTGGTTGGATCATGGAACGAATATACTTAACCTTAACCTTCTTATAACTCCTTGAGAAACAACAGTTGGTTGGTCTTTGGGGTATTGCCATGAAGATCCATAAAACCATTTGATAAAAAATCAATCAACGTGTCTGAGAAATCATTTAAGACACATTGAGTGTTTCCAGATATACCAAAAAGCCCCCAATACATATGCACTATATTATGAAAGAGTTTTGCACATGCAAGGTTTGGGAACGCACTTATAGATTAAAGATCGCATCCGTTATTGTACCACGATTATCACATTTTTAATCACATTCTCCCCCATCAAAAAATTGCATAATTGGTTTACAAAATTTTTGACAAAAAGTGAATTAAAAACAAGTTAATGTCTGGAATTAACAAGAGTCTAACTAAGTCTTGGGAGAACAAGAGTGCATGCAAAATGAAATAATTATAATACTCCCTCTCAATAATAGAAAATAGAGTTAAAACTATGGAGTGTGAGAGTTTTGTTGACAACAATTTCAGAAAGAATTTGAAATTTTCTTTTTGAAAATATCTTGAAAAATTATGCTCAACAGGAAAATATGTGAGATATATCTTATTGACTATCATTTTCCTTAGTACTTCTCTTGAGCATTAAAAACTTTGAATGTTTATATGACTTTGCTCAAGACCGAGAAGATATGAATTTCCCGTTGTTTAGGATAAATGTACATCAATGAACATTTTCCTTTCTTTGGAGACCGAGTTCTAAGCTGACATTTACTTAGAAGTCGTAGAGAAAAAGTGAAAGGACATGTTTTGAAAGCATTTAGAACTCTCGCTTGGACTTTATTTATTCACCCGTGTTAATATTAATCAACATTTCTAGGTGCGCAAATGTTATCGATTGTCGAGAGACATGTCGGAGAAGATTATTTTTGTATTTTTGAAATTTTTTGATTTTGTATTTTGCTTTTATAGGTTTTATGTTTTTATATTTTTTTTTCTGATAAAATATATACAAATCAAAATAAAGAGAAAGATCAAAAATATTTACAAGTCGAAGTTTCCATCAGCAGAGATAGTTATTGCTAGAGTTGAAGTAGATGAAGTTGAATCTTGTTGTTGATGATGTTTATCGGATGCATCAGCAGTAGTAACAGTAAAAGACTTTGAAACAACTTGATTTTCTTCATTTGATAATTCGTCAAACAAATGACAGAATAGACTTTCCAACTCTACCATCGACGTCATGACTATCATATCTACTGAAGTGAAAACAAGAAGATTTCTCTTCTTTTTAAGGTAAAGCGCACTGAAGCGTACACTCCCCTTTTCTTTAAAGCTCGGGTTAAGCATTGAAGTGTACATAAGCCATAGACTTGAGCTAACAAACTTTGAATGTTTTGTTACAAGCTCAAGACCGAAAAGATTTCTCTTTTCGTTGTTAAGGATAAACGCACTGACACGTACATTTTCCTTTTATCTGAAGAACGGGTTGCAATCTGACATTTGATTACAAGCCATTGCTGAAAGCACATCAATTGTCACATTCATTGTCTCTATGAGTTTCTTTGTCCTTCGATTTATACTCGAAAAGCAATGGAATTAGCAGAGTATCAAACCAATTTTGATCTCTTGTCATAGAGAAAATTGAATTTGGAAACCTTTTGTTGATAGGTTCCTGAGGGTTAGAAGTACAAGCATTATCACTTTTAGAGCAGTCACGTTGACACTTAGATTCACTGGTTGCAATTATCTTTCCTTTAAGGTCAAACACTCTTCCAGTTGGTGACCACCTAAGGCAAGATCTAGGGTAACTAGTAGGCTTTAGGTGAAGCAAGTACATTTCTTTGGACCCAACCCTTTTTAGGTTTTCCAGACATCTTGGCCTTATGTTATCTTTAATTTGCAACTTTTTAAAACAATAGCACTTTTTGGTTTTCTTTCTAGATTTCATGCCATTCACATACTAAAGCACACAATCATCATGATTAGCGGTAATTAGACATTGCTTACATGTAGCACAAATAACCTCAGATTTTTCATTTTGAATTGCAAGCATAATGTTATTACATTCAGATGACGTATGGTCCGGATAGTTAGAAGACAGTAAACTCCTATGGTTTTCTTCTATATGTCTCTAAGCTTATTTTCGAGAAGGTCAACTACTCTTAGCTAAAAAGGACCATAACACACTTAGGATTGTTCCTAAGGCTGGTTGGTCTTCTGGATCCTAGTAAGTGCTTTTAACGTATTTAGGAGAGAAACCATTTTTTTGGCATTTACATCGTTCTTAGTGTTGACTGATGAGGTTTGTGAACCAGTGATCGTTTTGTTGTTCCTCACTCTTGTTTATACATTTTTGTTAGGCACAAAGTTTAGTGTACCCCTAGTGACTATTAAAAGGATTAATCCTAAATATTCCTGAAGCAATCACTCTTTCATTCTTCACAACAATTGATTCTCGAGAGGAAGGTGCCGAGTTTGAAGTGACTGGTTTTGACAAAGCATCCGACTCATAAACCTTGGTGAAAGATGTGTCTTATCGATCTTGGGAAGGCCCTTAGATTTTGGAAAAGGAGTTACAGCATAGAGTTTTGTTTTCTAAGAAGAAGAAGGTGGTTTTCCCAAAATTGATTGCTTACAAAACTGAGTATTCACACTCGTACCTTTGGTTGTGTCCTTTTGTTCAGAAACCTTATCAAACAATTAAGCTCTTAACTTAGCATTTTCATACATCGTGTCATGTAATTTATTTTGCAAAGAGTCAATTATTGTTTTAGTTTGAGCACGTGTCACTGAGATAGAGTCAAACAGGTTTTTGTATGTAGTCTTAAGATGAGCATTTTCTTTTTCATAATTCCAAACCTGAAACTCTAATTCTACGTTCTCATTTTCTAGTTTCTGAGACAAAGGATCAAGGGTATTTGATACACATGGAGTATCCTTACTTTTACCCTTTTGATCTCCCAACTGAGCTTGCAACCGTTCGATCTTTTGTTGCATGTCATTATAAGCTTTATCGTATGAAATTTTGTCATATTTGCATTCTTCACACTTTTTGTACCAATCATTCCAAAGTTTAGCATATTCATTCTCCTTTTTAATGATACATTTTTCAAAATGTTCTTTCGTACGTTCAAGCTCAGTTTGGAGATTTGATGTATCTACAACAGAATTATTTTTCACAATTGACATAATATCCTGACTGACAGCTGCTCTCAAGAGATGCTTAATTTCCAATTCCAATGCATTGTGCTTAGCAAGAGATTCATCAGCTTCTTTTGCAAGAGATTAGAAGTCTCGAACAAATTAGGCTGCTTCTTTTAAAAATTGTATTTCTAAATTTTGAACTCTAGTATCAACTTAGTTGAAGATAGGGAAAATTTCATCTTTTACAATTTTGTGAAGATCTTGATGAATAGAAGACGACCAATTGTGTATATCTAATGTCATTTTTTGTTTTACAACACGTTGAAGAGTCACAATGGTGCCTTTTACCTCATTTAGAAATTTTCGTGCAACACTTGGAGAAGTATCATCCGAAAACTCTTCATTTGGTATTGAAATTGATTTGGAAACCGATTTAGAAACACTGGCCATTTTGGAAGTATTTGAAAAATACAACTCTTCACGTGACTTGGCCTTTTGAGAAACAAAAACCTCTGAAAGTTGATTAATCTTTGCATAATTTGCCGGTTTTATTTCTTTGTTCAATTGTTTCATTTTTAAGCGACTCTCTTGAGCAAGTGGCAGTGTCTCCTCCGAATCATACACAGCAGGAGGATCATGCTTTTCTAATAAAACTTTGCCATTATACAAACTCTGTTGTTTCTGCTGAGCTTGCTTGAGATAAAAAGGATTTTGATAACCCAAAGCCATTTTCTGTTCTGTGTGGTAAAACAAGTCTGGCTTAGGTGAAAGCATGTGCATCGTTTGAATCGATTGACTCGTTTTGACCAAAATGTTATCTAGTTCCTTTATCTTATTCTCAAGTTGAATTTGTTTATCAAGAAGCTCGTATTCTCGTATTTTGAAATCAGACTCTAACTTTTTCTTCTCCTGTTAAAGATAAGAAACAGTTGATTTTTCTTTTGAAAGCTGGTTATTCAAATTTTCAATTTCCTCATTCAAATTCGTTATTAGCAGAACTTAAGTGAAGTGCATTTATCCTTTTAGTAAGACATTGCTCTTGATAAACAGACTTTTGATAACACCTATCAAGTTTATCATATTTTTCTTGATTGATTTAAAAACATTTTTCTTGATTTTTATATCTAGCAAGCTCAGTGGTCAATTTTGCATTAGTTTCTTTCATTTTGCGATTGACAGAGTTGACGTTCTCAACTTTAATTGCCAAATTATTATATAATGATTCAAAATAAGCACGTGTTTCCTCAACAGTTGTAGGATGTTGTTCTATTGTTCCTCCATTATGTTCCACACTAGATTCCACAGAGATAACATTACTGTTATTTTGTTGAATCATATGTGGCTTAGTAATGGTATCGAGTATCTCACTATACTGCTCCTCTTGAGTAAACATATTAAATATATCATTATTATAACAACTGTCATAATGGTGTACCTCAGCTGATCCATCTGAGTCATAGACAGGAGCTTTGTCAATCTGAGTACCCGATGTCGATGCTTGCTTCAAATTAGCCATCAAGATGCAGTTTGCATTGACTTCCTTAATCTCATCAAGATCCCCTACAGCAGCCATCAAATCAAACTCTTCAGCTTGGAGTTGGATCCATGTTTCTTCCTTTTGAGCAATCACCAACTAAGTCTGAAGATAAGCAACATCCCTTCTCCTTGGTCTGACTGTGTAGTTCCTAGCAAGACGACCCATTCCTCTGCAGTTGTAACACCGTATCTGATTTCCGTTGTTCCCATTACCATTACCTTCAGCTCGTGCTGCTACAACATTACCGTTCCCATTCTAATTTGCATTCTGATTAGCAATCCCCGGAACAACAATAACCCTTTCTGATTCCCAACATTCTGAACAACTTGATTCCCAACATTCTGTACTGCATTATACCTATTTTGATTCCCTGCCATCTGCACAACATGATGTCCAAACTGATTCCTACCATTACCTCTAACCATCTGCATCTATCTATCTTGCCCCATATTCATACCTGGTTATGCAATATGCCTGTTACGTGGGTTGGATGAAGTTCTTTAATGTTGTTGGTTGGTGTGGAATAGTTAAGTTTGAATGCTTTAGCTATTAAAATAAGTGCCATGTTCATTGCAGTTATGGGATCGAAAATGTCTTTGAGATTTATCATTAGTTGTTGCATGTAGTTCTGGTTGAATTATGGTTATGGGATGTAGTTGTTGTTGGGTGGTGGATGTTGCATGTAGGTAATCTGTGATGGGTGATTTGGGTGAACCACTTGATAGTTATAAGGATTATTGGAAGTTGTCATTAATGCCAAAGGATTATGTGTTTTTGCAAGTCGTTCTGCCCTCAGCTTATTTACCTCCTCCTGATTAAATTTCAAGAAATCATACAACTGAGTGTAATCTGCTGTATGCAAGTCCTTTGTTTGGTGAACAATGGTAACATGTCATCTCCATTCTGGTTGTAGGTTGTTAAGGAACTTGAGATTACTGCCAATCTTTTCTGGATAATGTTTGTTTCTTTTGAAATCATTCTTTAACTTTGAGAAATGATGATAGTAAGACTCAATCGATTCCCCATCAGTAGAAGTAAACATTTCCCATTCATTAAACAACTTAGCCTTTTTCTCCTGAGCCCCAATATCAGAACCTTTCATCATTTGCTAAACACATAACCTAATTTCCTAAGTAGTTACACAACTATCTACAGCAGCATAGATATCTTCAGGAAGACCTAAGAGAATAGTCTGAATAGCTTGATCATCTGCCTCTATTTGCTTTACTTCTTTATCTGTAAGTTCATCATCAGTCTGCTTATGAAAGTTTCAGCAACAGGAACTTCACGGTCTGGATCACCTGGTTTAGGAACCATTCGTCTGACATATGGACCATGCAAAATGGAGTGTTGATTAAACTTCTATGGTTTGTTTACTCTTTGCATATCTAATAGAAGACCGAGGAAGAACCATGGAACATAGTTGTCTTTGTTGAGCATAGGTGGACGGTTTTTGGAACTAGCATCATAAATGTCTTGTTGAGTCGACATTGCAAAATTGATGTGAAATGATATACTAGAATCATTTTAGTGATTAGTGATTATGAGTTGTTCTTGATGTAACTTAAAAGTCCTCGAAAGCACAAAAAAAACACTTGTCAGAATCGGTTCAATGCCAAAATCGGTTGGGTGACAATTTCGATGAAATGGCAATTTCGGTTAGGTGTCAATTTTGGTTAAGTGTCAATTTCGGTGAAATGGCAATTTTGGTTAGGTGTCAATTTCAGCTAAGTGTCAATTTCGATGAAATGGCAATTTTGGTTAGGTGTCAATTTCGGTGAAATGGCAATTTTAGTTGACTGCCTAAATCGGCTAGTGTCTAAATCGATGCATTCATATGGCTAAATCGGTGCCTTCAAGTTTTTCCAAAAAACCAACTTTTAAAACACCAAAAAAACACACTTTTTAACATTTTTGAATGATTTCTTTTGCAAAACTAAGTATAACTAAGATGCTCTTAACACAAAAACACAAACTTTATGGATTTTAACTCCAAAAATTTTGTACTTTTTTCCGTGTAAAACCAGAAAACGCACCCTTTTTTCACGATTTTGACCAAACAAAACATACACAAATCACTAAACACTCCTAGGCTCTTGATACCACATGTTAACTTATATCATATCATCATCTAACACAAGAAAATAAAGAAAAACTAGAGAGAGAAAGTAAGGTTTCGAGAGAGAGATAAAAGAAACAAAATGGAAGATTACTAAGAGAGAAAATTAGTAACCAACACCCTCCTAACATGCTAGGAGGGTGGTATTTATACTACAAAGTGAGTTGGACCTTTGTTGGGTCGTTTGGGCTTCCTTGGGCCGAATAAGAGAAATAAATAGGCTTTAGCCTGACACCTAGGCCCAATTAGCTTACACTATTTCCCATAAAAAATATTTAATGACCATCACTTTACTAAAAACGAGGCTAACACATTTAAATCATGTTCAGATGTGCCACCATTATTTTCCACATAAGGATCATCAAATATGGTATTAGAATCAATTTGATCATCATCAAATGCGTGAATAATAGTTTTACGTTTCACATTATTCACTTGCTCATAAGCCTCGTGTGAAGCATTTACCCCACTGACAGCCTTTGCATCATAGGTTGGCTTAGTCACAACATTGCCATCAGCTGGTTGAATTCGAGCCATCATTATTACTATAGCTGTAAGCTCTTCTAAAATTTCATCTCCAAAAGAATTATCGAGTATGAAATCATTCTCTTCAGCGTTGAGGTTGCTTTCGGCTTCATCTTTCATGGATAATAACTTTTGTTCTTTGAAATACTTTGCATCACGAACTCTTGGTTTCTGACAATCATGAGAATAGTGTCCTTTTTCATTGCAGTTATAACACTGAACATTTGCCTTTCCCGTATTTGACTCGGTTCGTGGAACACGCTCAACAATCTGATTACTTTCATCATTCACATTTCCTGCATTAAATGCTTGATTCCTGTTTTGTCTCTCTGCATTCCTATTACCATTTCCACCATATCATGTATTCTTGGTTTGTATGTTAACTCTACCATCCTGAATCACATCTTGATTCCTTGTGTTTGATGAAGTGCGAAGATGATTATTGGTAGGTGTAGAGAACTTCTAGGTGATTGCTCGAGCTAATAACATCATTGCAATTGTAACCTTGTCTTCTTGAGAATCTCCGTGTAACTCCCCTTGATAATCTTCTTCATAATCAACAACTGATGAAGGATGTGTGACATAGTATGGTTGTGGTGAATTTGAATATGAAGGACTTGCATGAGATTGTGAAGAAGCATTTGAATGGGCAATTAATGCTAAGGGATCATGATTCTTGGCAGCTCTCTTTGCTTTGGATGCATGGACATGTGGTTCGATCTGTACTAAGGAATCATACAACTGATCATATGAAACTGTATGTCCTGTCTGGTTGTGACGAACCATGGTAACATATTTTCTCCACTCAGGTTGCAAGCAATTAAGAAACTTGGTGTTTATTGACACTGAAATAGGACGAACATTATTACGATCCATAATATTCACAAGCGTTGTCAATCTTTCATATACAGATTCTAGCGATTCTCCTTCCTTTGCTGCAAACTTGTCAAACTCATCCATGAGTCATGAGTATCTTATGTGATTAGTAACCTCAAAACAATACATCAACCTTTTAATTCGTTCCTACATTTCCTTAGCATTATTACACGTATCCACTGAATTGTAGATATCATTAGGTATTGCTTAAAGAAGATAATTCATGACTCTCACACCAGCAGTGTATTGTTTCTTGTTTATCTCAGTCATTATGGAAAGTGGTTCAATAATCTACTATGTAGTATCATCTGGATAAGTAATCATTGGCCTCACATAAGGTCCTTTCTGAATTGAACGCTACATCCGCTCCCCGTCTTCAAGCTTATTATCCAAAAACTTTTTGAACCTACTCTCCCATGGAATATAATTTCCATTCTCAAGCATTGGAGGTCTATCATTAACTTCTGAATCAGTTAGAGTTTGTTGATTTGAAGTAGACCTGTGGTTTCAGATGATAATAATGCAAACTCATATCGTTTTAGAGATAAAGTCTTGTAATCGTGAAATCATGATGTGTTAATATAGCTTTAAAGTTATAATACTAGTTTTAATCAATTTCTAACTAACACATGGGTAAAGTGAAACCCCCGTTTATAGCATAGATTTAGGGTAAGACCAAGTCGTTCCACGGGATTGGCGTTTATGAATAAATCTAATAGTTTTGCAAAAGGTATCTTTAAGATTTGTCATGAATCTAAAGATAAAAGGACAAGATTTTCTTTTGTAATTAAAGTTATAAAAGTGATGTTTATTTGGACCGAGAACAATGAGGATAAACAAGCAAGTAACAATGCAATCTTGAATTAAAGCATAAGAGTATGAATATACAGATAATCATTCAAACTATTATCTATTTCATATATGAAACAATCCTTTCGGCCTTTAATCTTCATTATATAAAATGCATTAAGATTGATTCAAGTATAAAAGTGATAATGATAAATTCCCTTAATCAAGTTCGTTAGACATGAGATTAAGTGTTAAACATATTCATATCTGGGTTGATAAACATTTTACTAGTCAATTCTCACAAGACTAATATCGAATTCTCACAGATAAACAACGCGAAAAGTAAACATAATGGAAGAGTCTTTCTACCTATATCCGCCATATATGATTAATCAAACATGTAACAAGTATTCCGGATAATCGAACATCGAATTCATCAGGATCATATTCATAAGCATAATGTTAAAGCTTGTTCATATCATTGCTCATGTGAAGTCCAAATAAACATAGATGACTACTCCATAATCATGAAAGTAAAACACATAATAAGCATGTTAAATTAAGTAAAAATCATATTCCAGAAGAGAAACGAGTTTATACCGATTCCATAAGCAAATGATAATGTTTTTACAAGAGTTTTCCCAATGAAAACTATATGAAACCCAAAGTAATTTCCAAACACCATAAACAACTCTGTCATAGTAGCTTCTAGCTTTGAATTTCACTTCTTTGGATGAATAAAACCTGGAAACTTGATGAACTTTAAGAACAAGTTCAACAATTTCCCAAAAATTCTCCCTAACTTCAAGATTCCTTCCTAATATGATTGTGAATGTGTTTGATGATGAAATACTTCAAAATTTGGTCTCTATTTATAGCCTAAGGGGTAGCCTCATTTGGTGAAGAGAAGGAAGTGAAAAGCCATGGCTTCAATGCTCATTTTAATGATTTGGAGTAACTACATGCTTAAGTGCGGCGCACTTGCCGTACTTCACCTCACTATTCAATTTTCTCTTTCCAAGATCCAAAGTACGCCACACTTACTTATGAAGTGCGCCGCGCTTTGCTTCAGCACATTTAATACTTCTTTTCTTAATTCTAGATCCTTCTCCTAATGGTCTTTAGTCCTTTTAATGAATAACTTTTACGTTTTGAGTCCTTTTCGTGGTCTTCGGTCCTGAAACAACTGTTATACAAATAAGTATCTAATCACACGATATTTAACATATTTATATAGATAATTTACATATTAATGGGAGATTATTTATGTATATTTGGAGTGTTATCAAATCACCCCATACTTAGCTGTTGCTTGCCCTCAAGCAATCCAAGTGAAAATATTTAGTAAAGTCAATGATCACAAGCATAAGATAACACGACAAAGCAACTCACGAAATTTTTAAGGATAGTTCACACTCGCTCATTTTAGTGAATTAAATGATATGTGTAAGTCACTCAAATGCCCAGTCATAAAATGTTCAAATTACCATAGGCTTGTACAAGAAACTAAACTGCATCGACATGGCGTAAGCACCAGACATAAACATCAAAAGAGGTTACTATTAGTATTTTTAGGTTTTATATTATCAAAAGGGTTTATGATAGAATTATAATCCACCTTATCCGTAATTATTCTAACTTTTCCTTCCCTTTTTGGCTTATTTTTACCTTTATTCCCCCTTTTTTTACAAGGATACTCCTTCTCATTTGGGGAAAACTTGCTTTCCCCTATACTTAACGAACTTAGAAGTTTGCAAACTTCGCACTTCATCATAATAGTAATACCAACATTTACGCGCATCAATTGTACGGATAAAATTACAGATAATTGAAGCAAAAAACTTTTTGACAATGTTTATTTATATTTTTGCATTTTTATATATCCTCTTAATCAGTTAAATGTCTATACCATGCGAACGTGATCTTACTGCAGTCTCGTAAAGATTTCAAGCACAAGTTCTAGAATTAACAAATTACCGGCATACTCATACAATTTTTAACCGATTCCAATGCTCCAGAAAAGGCAACAAACTACAAATACACAGCCGTAACAACAGATGAGACACTTGAAATTGCATTCAAACCTTAACTCGAGAAAGCTAAAGATAAAAATTATCTTAGGTATCAAAGATGGATACCCGAATTCCTTAAGATCTAAATCTCACAATTTTTGGGGCAATAGGTATAATATGTTAATAATGTTATCAATCCAGAGTCAGATTTGCTTATTGTGATTAATCAAAATGATTCATTTTAAAGTTTTTATAAGTTTTTTATTTTAATCATGTTTATATATAAGTCATTTTTCAACATTTATCTTCCCCCATACTTAATATGAGCAATGTCCGTAATGCAAGAAATATTATAGAGAAAAGATGAGTGAGAAAAATGAATCATAGAATAATACTTCCCTTGTTTTATGATTTCATCGGATTGTACGAAACTGAAGATAGAGTCTTCGTACATGAATTTTTACGGTCTTTCACCTGTTAATTCTGTTCTTAAATGTCAAATTATAATTCCCCCATAACAAGAATTCATGAAGCACACGCCCCATCAAAGCTTCTCCCATGTTTTCGATAATTCAGGCTCTTTTTAGACGTGAGGAAGAAGAATCGGCTTCATCATCATGCGTTCCAATAGACTACACTCAAAACATCATCAAAATAAGTAAATATTAGTGTTAGAAAGATTAGGTGGTCAACGGACATGTTTAGGATAGTAACTTAACCTTCCTGCCCTGTTTTTCAAGTGCATCGCACTTCATAAGAAGTGTGGCGTACTTTTTGGGTTTTTATAAAAAATTTCTTACATAAAACTTATCCTTTATATTTGTTTTTAACTCAGTTTTTATTCTTTCTTTTTCTTTTAAAAACAGGTTCTAATAAGCCCTAACAAAATTATCTATTTAAAATTTTAATTATAACTTTAACATAATTCTAGTTATTGAATCATACTAAAAACACAATTCCAATGGTTGCTTCAAAGGTATTTTAACAACTATCATTAGTCATATATTCATTCTAACAAATATTAAGCAAATATATTGAATTAAATAAAAAGTAATTGAAGAAAATAACAAATAAAAGACATACCCTGGGCATTGTTAGGGTTTTGAAGACTTAAGATTCGAAATTTTGGTTATGAATTACAGATTTAGAGTTTTATATTTTAGTTTGAATTTTAAATATGGAAAATAAACTCTTTTATTTGTTTCCAGCACAAAAGTGCGGCGCACTTCATTATAAGTGTGGCGTACTTCTGAGAAAAAGTTTTCTCAGCTACGGTACAATAGTAGAATTTTCATAATAACATAGAATTTCACTAAATATTTCATAGAAATTTATTTTCACCGATAATAATATCAAAGATTACATAGTTTTGATTTAAACATAATAAACATAAACTTTAAACATAAAAAGGTAAATTTTAAGGGAGTACAAAAAGTGCTCCTTTATTTTAGTCATAGAGATTTTTTATCCTGGGAACCAGGTGGGTGACATCACATCACTCAACTTATGATACTGTGACAGTTTCCTTGTTGTTGGCTTGGTTTTGAAACCTTGATCATACACGTTTTCGTAAGGATCTGTTAACATAATTTCAACATGTCACTGTCCATCCCCTTCTTCTTTCTTACAGAAATTCCCTTTATAATCTAGTTTCCATTCCATATGTTGTAGTGGTACATGCAAAGATCTAAGAAAACCTACAGCTTTCTTCCATACACAAATTTTTCTGAACGGATTTAGGACTTCCTGTAGTGCTAGAGCTCGGTCCATCGGATCGTTACAATTCAGATATTTAGCAGGCTTTAGTCCATATATTGGTGCTCCAAAGCTGTTCCTTTGGATGCCTTCAGTGTTCAGACTGGTCTTAGCTGCACGGAATGTTTGATGGCAGACTCCATCAAAAGTGGGTGTAATCCTATCTCTGTATTTAGTATGCTACCACAAGTATATAGAAATCCTCTACCAACAAGTAGGGGTGCATCTATATCAATAGGCATATCCAGGATGAGAAATTTTGAAATGATAGTGGTTACTTTCACTTAGCATAGAACATCCTTCAGAACTCCTATAGGTTTTGCCTTTGAATGGTTCAACATGGTAATTCCCCGGTTGACTTTTTGACTTCTACCTAGTTTCGCGTAGATTCGGTACGGCATGACATTTTTGTCTAAACCGGTGTCTTCTAAGGCATTAAGGTCAATTTTTGCTTCCAGTCGGATCGGGATAATAAACGCTCTAAGATCCTCTTTCTCCTGTAATGCTTCTCCTTTGACCTGCTCTATAGCCTCTTCTTCTTTCTTAATTTCTCCATCTAGCTTAGGTTTATCCATAACAATTTCATCTAGTATCTTCTTATACTTATCACTATATGCCATAGTCTCAATCACAGGTCTTTCTTCCTCATGTATGGAAAATCTTTTGCAGATATCAATAGCCAGTGCCTCCCGGGCAACTTCTTCTTACGTCAAGGGTTTTCCATTGGACATCGATGGTCCTACATCAGAATAGTATAACTGAAAGTTCTTGAGTGCTCTTCGCTTGTTCCTCTTGCTCTTTCCCATTTTACAAAAAAAGGTGGCAGACCAGTATTGTTGATTTCTGGTAAGTCTCCAAAATCAATATCAAGCAAATGATCCCAATCATCCTCAAACTTTTCGGTTTCTTCAGAGTTGTCCAAGAATGGATCGGGTTCGAGATATATTGTAATAACTCCATTTCCAAAATCAGCCACTCCCTTGGCGAGTCTCATGAATGATATACCAAGTATCACACTCGGCTCAACATCGTCCTCCTCAGGATTTAGTATGAATTTCACAAAATAAAATTCCCCTTTTAGAGAAACCAACAACTCTTTCTTTACTAGATTTTCTCCATTTTTCTCCTCGTATTCTAAACATAACTTGACCGCGAACTCGTTTGAGAGCAAGTTTTTCTCATAATTTAAGTTAATGTCTCCATCGTAAGCGTGTAATCCGCCCACATAGCATGGTGTAAAATAACATTCACCCTCTTCTTCCATCTTATAGAAATTAAAGACTTTAGCTTCTCTCTCTCGCCTACTACTAGCTGTGTCTTGGAACTCAGGTCCTTCCTACTGCTCCTTATTCTCAATACCTTTAGCCACGGAACCTTGGTTGTTCTCTCCTAAACACAGTCGACCAATGCTCGTGTTTGGGTCCATTTCTATCTTAATACGACAAACATCAAAATAAACATTAATTGGTTAGTACAAACAAACATAAGTGATGTTTCATACTTAAATAACATTAGTAAGCATTCATAAGTCGAAAATTTGAACGGTTTCTGCATAGTAAACGAGTTACGAAGCTTCTGTAATCTGTCAGACCTGTAAGTGCGGCGCACTTGGTAATAAGTGCGGCGTACTTGCCTTGTTTTTTTAAAATGCGTCGTACTTTGTAAAAAGTGCGGCGTACTTTTGTGTTTTTCAGTTACGAATTGTATAGAACTCTTTATTTCTAGGTTTTTAATTATCCAATTCTTATTTTTAACATTGAATTTATCATAATAATCATGTAAAGTCATTTTATCCCTAGTTATTAATCCATATTTATTCATGTGATCAATTTTACTATAACTCTTAATTTTTGCAGTTATAAGTTTTTCATCATGAATAGGTGTGTTCAAGTTATTAGAATAGTCATTAAAATAGGTAATGATCATATGTTCATAACTTATTTCATTAAAAACTATCACATAATCATTTAAAGCATTCATGGTGAGTTTTTTATTAATCTGATTAACATAACCATTATTGAAATTATTAGTGCATTCATAAATAAGCAAATAACAAGTAAGAAACATAGAAATAACATCAAGCAAAGATTTAAGCTTAGCATATGAAAAGATATTTTTTATTTATTTTTTTAGTTTTTGCATACAAGTTGTATAAACATATAAATCCAGCAAATAAGATCAAGAGGACGGCAATCCTCATGTTCTTAGAAGTAAATTTAAACGTTAGAAAGATTGGGTGGGTGTTTTGGGTCGAATTTATATTCATTTTTCAAAATTTTCCAGAAAGTATATCGTGCTTGGTAATAATTGCGACGTACTTTTGAATTTTTCTAGAAAAACCGGCGTACTTTTTTAAGTGCATCGTACATTCTGTAGTAAAAGTGATTTTTTGGTCAGTTTGCCTGAAAACTGTACGGCGGGGTAGTAAATTTTGGTTTGCAAAACATGAAAAACTTAAACAAGAAACAATTCAATCCCCGGAAGCGGCGCCAAAAACTTTGATGTGTTAATATAGCTTTAAATTTATAATACTAGTTTTAATCAATTTCTAACTAACACATGGGTAAAGTGAAACCCCCGTTTATAGCATAGATTTAGGGTAAGACGAAGTCGTTCCACGGGATTGGCATTTATGAATAAATCTAATAGTTTTGCAAAAGGTATCTTTAAGATTTGTCATGAATCTAAAGATAAAAGGACAAGATTTTCTTTTGTAATTAAAGTTATAAAAGTGATGTTTATTTGGACCGAGAACAATGAGGATAAACAAGCAAGTAACAATGTGATGTGCGGTCATCGTTAGACTTCTACACGAGAAATTTTACAACTCCCTAGGCAGTGCACCTAATCGTTGTAGTGTAGTATGGGCAAGACTCAGGGTTGTTTATCGTTCACTTGAGGAATAGGTTGGGAAGACTTGATCACGGTCTAACAGAATTCTAAAGGTTGAGGGAAGATTATTTTTGTATTTTTGTATTTTATGGAAAGCAAGTAAATCATATAATTAGATAGAGGTTTGGTTTTAGCTATTAAAGTAAATAATAAATCTAAACTAAATGGTGTAACGTTAAGATAAAGATTGGGCTTATTTATTATGTATTACTCCTAGAATGCTTCTCATGTGTTGTTGCCTTGTCACACTTGTGTGATCTATGTATAACTATTTCCCAAGCATGGAAACGAATTTCAGAACCCGCCGTCTAATTTGTATGCTGCTAGAGCAATGCCACATGAAATGGGGTTGTATGAAGACTATTACACTGCCTATTGGAGTTTACTAAGTGCATGTCGAAATTACATTAAAAGTGGATAACCATATTAAGGGGGAAGGTATAGTATGAAGACTGTTACCGATGGTATACTTTCATAAATACGTTTCCCTAGCCATATAAACAGCGGATACGACCAAAAACGTGGTTTTGCTAAGACCTAACCGTGCAATCCACACAAGAGGCAACACCACTAAGATTACATTCTAGGTTTCATACATTCATATTACATAATATAGGTTTAGCCAAGCATGGGTTAAGTATAAAACAATGGAAACAATAATCAAACAACACATAGACATATTGAATGATTAAATAAACCTTACTTGATTAAAACATGAATTGGAAGAAGTAAAATAGGGTTTTTAGGAACTAAAATCATCTCCTAAAGCTACTAAACGAACTAGGGTTCGTACCCTATTTTTATTCTAAAGTTATACACTCAAAACCCTAATTTCAGGTTTGTATATATTGGAAAATCAATGCGACAGCGTCGCATTTTAGTCGTGACGCCATCGTAAAATGAATCTTCTAGATCTGCGTTTAAGTTGGTACGGGCTGACGTCGTCATGAAAATTGTGACCCTGTCACTTGATGAGTTGTGACGGCGTCGTGTATAGCTGGTGACGCCGTCTCCAGGCTCCGTGAGCACAAATCTTCAAAAGTCTTGGAGTTGGTTCATAATCTCGTCCGTTTCTTCTCCAAATGAGCCTAAGTCACGTGTAATTTATCCAAATGCCTTCCAAATGAGAAATACCTGGAAAGGAACGATTAAGTACCTATTTTGGGTATAAACAGACGATTTTTGGGGTTAACGAACCCAAAATAGGTGTTATAAAATGACACCTATTCATAATACCTTACACATGGGATTTGCTTCGTCCTCAAGCAAAATAGGTCTTATTCTACTAGAGCAAATAAACACGATGACGGGGTCATTTTATCTACTCTTTAAAAATATTCTACAACACAACCTTCTAGACCTCGTAATTAAAAGCACAGAAAGTATATACTAGCACCTCACATAAGTGTTTGGGATTCTCTCTTTTACTCGGGTGTATAATGAATTATTACATATGAGGGAAACAGAAAATCACACTCATTACCTGTCATAGCATATAAATTACCATATGCTTGGTAAAGGATTAAACCTTCACCGCTAGGTGCAAGTATCAATCATCACTATCTAAGAGGTCTTTTAAAGGGTTGTAGGGTGTAGGTGTAAGATAATATATAATGGAAACGGAAATGGATAAGATATATTTGGGTGGCTTTGGGTGAATTTGGAGTGGAAGGGTTAGCTAATTATTTACACGAATACACGCTGGTTTGGTTGCTAAGCCAAGACTTGGACGAAGATATACAAACTCTACAAAACTCTACATCGATCTCTTTCTTTTTCTTTTCTAATTTTTTTTAAATAACATAATACATCACATGGGGTTTATAACACGTACCACTACACTTGAGTTTTTACATGCTTGATATTTACAATCTAACTAATGACCCGAATTGAGGTGGATCAAAATAACATGGATATCATTTGACAAACATATGGGGTATTGACTTAACTTTTCTTCCCTATTCTTCCACGAAATAAATACCACCATGAATCCCAATCGTCCCAAAACAATATTTACAAAGATAAGGACTTAGCAATCGTGTACTCAATAATCAACTTGGGTTAAAACACAATAATGTACTAAAAGTGAGTACATAAAAGGTAGGCTAAGGCTTTTTGGGTGTAACAATTGGTATAAAGGTGTCAATGCTCTTCATTAATAGTCCGGATTAACCAGAAAATTACAAGAACCGTGAAAAGGATAGGGCGGATGTCGTACTAGGGTATCCATGCCACCTAATGTGTGAGCGCATGGAAAGGGTGTGGGATAGTTACATGATCAAGGTGACCATCATAACAATTACAGGTTTAAAACATGGGTTAATCCTAATGCCTCTTATCAAGCAAATCCTAATACTTACTATGCGGTCTTAGGATGCATCACTAAAACATGTTCTAGAATTTAATATGCTACCGGTACACTCTTATAATCCTAAAATAACCGATACCAATGTTCTAGAAAAGGCGACAAAACCACGCATACACATCCGTAACGACGGAATAGACACACATGATTGCTCACTCCTTAACTCGAACAAGCTAAAGGTATAATATCTAAGGGCGAACCTCACATTATGGGGGTGGAATTTTGAGGGTTTTTGTGCTAGTAATATAAATTCCTATCCATGAGACGCTAATAATACTTGGTTTTCGTCGGTATGTGTCATAAAAAAATTTAAATTTGGGTAAAAATTACCTCTTATGCTATGTTTTGATATATTACCCATCATTTTAAGGACAAAGCAAATGACAAATGAAAGAATAGTTTCTAAGGCTTATTTTCCCCCTACACTTAAGTTGAACATTGTCCCCAATGTTCTCTAGAAGTACCTGTTAAAACGAATAAAGGGAAAAGAAAACAAGGAAAAGAAACTAGTACTCCCCTGGTTTACTCAATAATGGAGAAGAAACATGCAATAACTGGTTAAATCGTCCTCCGAGAATCATCCAATGAAACTTCCTAAGAACTTCCAAGCTTCTTCTCATCAAATATAACCTGTAATCAAAGACAAAGACAACTATACCAAGCATAAAATGTGCGATTTACCGATATACAATGTGAATTTAGGGTTCGACTCGATAGATAGGATAAGAGAATTGTTAAACTCATTAGGTTTTTGTAGGTTTATGACAGAAGAATACATATATTAAATGTTATGCAAGATTTATTTTCAAAAATAATTAAAATCTTAAAGTTTTCTTGACCTGGGCGTTTGACGCCGTCAGGGTTTGTGTGACCCCGTCTTAGGCATCGTGGTGACGGCGTCGCGTGTTAATCGTGACGCCGTCTCCATAGTATGTGAAAACGAAAATTTTATTTTTGATGAAAAATTTCCTGCACTTGATTTCGTAGGCTAATTCTTGTACAAATGGCCGCAAAAAACCTGAGATTTAACAATTCAATCATATGCCTCGAAACTAACGCGAATTAATCTAAACTAAACATTTCATTTTACATGTTTGAATTGGCATAAAAGCCAGATACAAATTCCCTACTTTATTGGTTTGCAAATACCTTTGATGGAAATTTAAGATCGAGGTTAAAGAATTACAAAGCTATGATTACAAGATAGTTCAAACTATAATAAAACAAATTGAAGATTTAAAAAACCTCATGACACTCCTAATTGTGGAAAAGTAATTGGGTGCCTCCAAGAAGCGCCTTTTTTTTTTTCCTTTGTTAAGGTCTTGTAGGCTAGGACTCAATGTCACACGTCCTTATGTAACTTCTCCTTCTCTTCATGAGTTGCATCATAGTCCTTGTTTGGTGTCCAAATAAGTTATTTTGATATGGCTTCACCGTGTTTATTCACCAATAAATTCGCTTCCTTCTCTTATCGTATGGCTTAATCTGCTCCGTTTTTTCATGTCTTTGTTTCCGAAAATGGGCCATACCATTTGACTTAACTTTTCGGGAATTGTTTAACCGTGAATTTTAAAGAGAAGTACCTTCATTTCTCTTTCATAGTTGATTGGCAATTTTATTCGTTTATCATGCCACCTTTTCATTTCTTTCCTTGTATGAGATGGACGATTTCGTAAGGTCCATGTTGCAGTTTTTTATGGCCCAATATGCTTTATGTTCCAATTCGACAGGAAGATGGCATGCCTTGCCATAGATTATCCTAAACGGGGTCGTTCCTAAAGGGGTTTTAAATGTTGTCCGAAATGCCCATAATGCATCATCTAATTTGTATGACCAGTCCTTCCTGTTGTTCCCAATGGTTTTTTCAAGAATACGTTTTAGTACGCGGTTTGTATTCTCGACTTGACCGTTTGTCTGAGGGTGATATGCTGTAAAGAACTCGTGAACCAATCCATACCGTTTAATTGCTTTCTCTATTTGGTAGTTGCATAAATGAGTACCCCTATCACTAATAAGGGGCTTTGGTATTCCGAATCGCGTGAATAGTCTCCTAAGGAAGTTTACTACGTTCCTAGCATCACTGGCTGGAAAGGCCTGAGCCTCTACCCACTTGGATACGTAGTCGATGGCAACTAAGATGTATTTGTTTCCGTTTGATGAGGGGAAAGGTCCCATGTAGTCTACCCCTAACACATCGAATATTTCACAGACTTAGATGTAATTTTGAGGTGCTTTGTCTCTCGAGGAAATGTTTCCGGCCCGCTGACATGCATCGCAGACTTGGACCAATTTATGCGCATTACGAAAGACATGTGGCCAGTAAAACCCGGCCTCGAAGACTTTCCTTGCGGTGGTGGCGATGCCATGATGTCCTTTGGATGGTCCGCTGTGACACTGTCAAAGAATTTATGCTGCTTCATCTCCGACCACGCATCTTCGTATGATCCGGTCAGCACATTGTTTGAATAGGAAGGGTTCATCCCAAAAGTAATGCCTTAAATCGCTGAAGAATTTTTGCTTCTCTTAGCGGGTAGATCAGAAGGGTAGTACTCGGCTAGCTAAATAGTTAGCATAGTCGACGTACCATGGTTCATTGTTCTTGTCGGAGATTGCCATCAATCGTTCTTTGAAAAATAAGTCCCATATCTCTACTCTGGTTAGTTTCCCTAGGTCGGGGTGTTTTAAGTCGGGAGAGATGATCGGCTGCTAGATTTTCAGCACCTCTCTTATCATGGATCTCGATATCAAATTCTTGAAGTAGTAAGATCCATCGAATTAGGCGTGGTTTTGCATCTTGTTTCGGAATAGGTTTTGCAGGGCGGGATTGATATATGTTGACGATGGTATGGATAAGACCAAGGGATTGATGGAATTTTTCGGAATGCAAAAACAACAGCCAAAAGTTCCTTCTCAGTAGTTGTGTAGTTCTCTTGTGCTTCGTTTATTGTTTTGCTGGCGTAGTGTATGGGCTTGAAATTTTTGCCGATTCTTTGTCCTAGTATTGCCCCGACAGCATAATCACTTGCATCGCACATGATTTCAAACGGTAACGACCAATCTGGCTTGATCATGATTGGTTCCTGTGTTAGTTCATGTTTTAATGTGTCGAATGCTTGGATGCATTCTTCAGAGAAGTTGAATGGTGCATCCTTTACTAGGAGTTGGGTCATTGGGCGCGCGATTTGTGAGAAATCTTTTATGAACCCTATCTATAGAACAGCATGTCTAGAAGCTTTCAAGTTGACTTTCACATTCGTTGGATATGGTAGTTTGGAATTGCCTCGATTTTTGCTTTATCGACCTCAATTCCAGAACCTGAAACCTTATGCCCGAGGACAATTCCTTCCTTTACCATGAAATGGCATTTTTCCTAATTCAATACAAGGTTGGTTTCCTCGCATCTTTTTAGCATCTTTTCCAGGTTTTTAGGCAATGGTCGAAAGAATTACCAAAGACGGAGAAATCGTCCATAAACACCTCCATCCTATCCTCTATAAGCTCATGGAATATTGCCATCATGCAGCATTGGAAAGTGGTTGGGGCATTACATAATCCGAAGGGCATCCGTTTGTATGCGAAGGTCCCATAAGGGCAAGTGAATGTGGTTTTCTCTTGATCTTCAAGGGCGATAGGGATTTGAAAGTACCCAGAAAACCCTTCAAGGAAGCAGTAGTATTCATGCCCAGCCCATCGTTGAGCATCTAATCGATGAATGAGTGGAAAGTGATTCTTTCCGAGTTGCGTTTCTTCAACTTCACGATAGTCGGATACATACGCGCACACCGGGTTACTGTCCGTAGTGGATGAGCTCATTCTTTCTATTCTTCACTATGGTCTACCCGTCTTTCTTTGGGACAAACCTGGACAGGGCTTACCCATGGACTAATGGAGATGGGATAGATATCAAGGAGTTTTATGACTTCCTTTTTTACAACTTCCTTGATATTGGGGTTAACTCGTCTTTGAGGTTGGACACATGGTTTGAACTCGTCTTCCATGAGGATTTTGTGAGTATAAAAGGATGAGTCGATTCCTTTAATGTCAGCAATACTCCAAGCGATCGCCCCTTTATGATTTCGAAGAACTTCGAGGAGTCTGGTCTTCTCGTCGGTGGATAATGCGGATGAGATGACCATTGGGAGTTGGTTGTTTTCCTAGAGGAAACGTACTCAAGGTGTTCAGGTAATTCCTTTAATTCGAGTTTGGGTGGTTCCACGCTTGATGGTTTTAGTTGATTTTTAGGGCTTTCCATTCAAGTGGTTCCACCGACTCTGTCCTCGGGTAGAAAAAGACAGCGAGTGCTTTGTTAGAATCAACCTCCTCTTCTTCTTCAGTCTATTTTCCATCATGATTCACTGTGTTGACCCATTGTTCCTGGATCAGCTTAGCGGTGTGATCAGCGCAGTACCGGTAATCGTCACGAGAGTGTCTAGATTTCATAGATTTTCCGATGTTAAAAGTGATGGTTTCGCTTCCGACCCTTAAACTCAATTTTCCTTCATGTACGGCAATTACAGCCCTTGTTGTGGCGAGGAAGGGTCGTCCTAAAATGATCAGGAATAGCTCGTCTTCGTCCATCTCTAAGATTACGAAATCGACCGGGAAGATGAATTTGCCTACTTTTACCAATAGATTCTCGCAGACCCCGATGGGCTATTTTGATGATCGGTCTGCCAGCTGAATACTCATTTTGGTAGGTTTAAGTTTAGAAATCCCTAACCGTCGAAAGAGAGAATGTGGCATGAGGTTAATGCTTGCCCCTAAATCGGCCAGGGCGTTCTTTACTGCCAGGGGTCCGATGAGACATGGCAGTGTGAAGCTACCTGTGTCTCCTTCTTTTTGGGGTAGACTCCTTTGAATAATAGCGGAACACTCCTCACTGAGTTTAATCGAAGAGGCCGCTTTCTCAAGTTTCTCCTTATGCGAAAGTAGATCTTTCAAAACTTTGGCTCCTTTAGGCATGTGAATCATAGCTTCAAGGAATGACAGATTGATCTGAATTTGCTTAAAGATTGAGAGAAGATGCTCATCCTCGTCGTCCTTCTTTTGTTTCTTTAATCTGGACGGGAAAGGTGGATTGGATTTCTTGGAGGGTTGGTAAAGGATGGATGACCGGGGGGCGGGTTCTTGTGTAGTGCTTGGTTCAGCGCCCTCAGGCTTTTCATTTCTGGTTTCCCCTTCGGTGAAGCTGTCAGTTGCTGGTCGTGGCGGGGCTGGAAAAGGTGTGTCTCGTGTGCTAATTCCTGATCTAGTTGTTATGGCAAAAGTTGGTGCTTCAGATTCAGGAGTTTTGCTTTTGTTGATTGCTGAGAGAATTTGGGAGTATTGTTCACGCAATTCCTTACGGTGTTGGACAAGCATGTCTCCTATCCCTTTTGTGTGAAATTTCTTCTCGATCATGAAGTTGGCGAGCTCGTCTTCAAACTTACTTCTAATAGTACATTCAGAGCCATCCTCTCCCTTTTCCTTACGCTTGTTGTTCCCCCACGGTGAGGTATCATCGTTTTGATAGAATCTTAGAAGGTAAGGATCATTGTAGATGTCTCCTCCAGATGAGCATACCTGCTCGGATGGGTTGTTTAGCTTACATTCATCGGCCTCATGGGATCCTCCGCAGTAATCGCAAATCAGGTAGGGTTTTTAAGACCAACCTCTCGAGTAGGTGTTTCGAGGAAAGAGATTTGCTTGCAGGCCCTTTTTAAACGCCCCCTGAGCGTAGGTTTCATTGCTTCTGAGATGGAAGAGACGTTCATGGAGGGTGATGATTCGTCCCAAAGATCGTCTTGGTACTGGACGTACTCTTCTATTCTATTCCATCCTTCTTCTTTAGTAAGAGAGCTGAAGCGGAATTGGGTGAATTGATCGAGCTTCCTGCGGTCAATTTGAGATATGTTGTCGTGAAAGATTTGAACCAGAAGCCATTTTTGTATCCCATGATGAGGCACTTGTTTGATTAAGTCCTGGAAACGGATCCAGGCACTTTTGATAGGTTCATGTCCCTTTGTTTAAATCGGAGGATTAATTTCGTAAGGGCGAGGTACTTACTACTAGATAAGAAAGTGTAAGATTCGGGATACGAGCTGATCCCACGTTGTGATTTGAGTGGGTGGTATTCTGTCAAGCCATTCTGCCATTTTCCCTGTGAGGGAGAAGTGGAAGAATCTTAACCTAGATGTGTCCCATTGTTGCTCCGTCTGCTCGTATGTTGTCGACGATACTTAAGAGTTGTTTAATATGATGGAGAGGGGTCCTTGTTTTTTTATACTCAGATTGGGCATGTGCCTTTGGATTCAGCGAATGTCGCGTGAGTCGACGATTCTTCATGTTTGTTCAGTTGGAAAGGTGATTGGGTTTTAGAAACCGGAGGAATTAGGACGAGAGTGGTGGTGTAAGGTTTTAGGAGCTGTGGGCGGTTTGGCTCCAGTGTTGTTGGAGGAAGATGCTTCATCATCAAAGAGGTTTTTTCCAGCTATAGCAAGAGATTCGTTTTGAGGTGAACGCATGGCGGCTTTCCTAAGCCTTCGGAACTCTCTTTCGGGTTCGTCGAGAGGTTTTCTTAATTTCTTAACGGGGCTACGCGTCATGGTGACAAATTTACGAGACAAATAACACAAAGAAAAGATAGACTACAAGAAAGCTAATATGCGGGAATTAAATCTTACTTGAAAGGTTTTAAGCAAGTAGAACTAAGCTAAACTATGATCAAAACCTAACTAATCCCCAGCAACAACGCCAAAAACTTGATGCGGTCGTCGTTAGACTTCAACAAGAAGTTTTACAACTCCCTAGGAAGAGCACCTAATCTTTGTAGTAGTAGTATAGGCAAGACTCGGGGGGTTGTTATCGTTCACTCGAAGAATAGGTTGGGAAGGCTTGATCATGGTCTAACAGAATTCTAAGGGTTGAAGGAAGATTATTTTTGTATTTTGTATTTTATGGAAAGCAAGTAAAATCCATAATATTTGAGCGGAGGTTTGCGTTTTAGGCTATTAACTAATTATAAATCTTAAACTAATTGGTGATATACTTTAAGATAAAGACTGTTTTTTAATCATGTTTATCTCTTAGATTGTTTTCTTGTGTTGGTGCCTTGTCAAACTTGTGATGATCTGTGTAACTATTTCCTAAGTCATGAATGAAATTACAGAACCCGCCGTCTACTTTAGTATGTCGATAGGAGCAAACGCACGCGTAGGTAGTATGAAGACTGTTACACGGCCGAGGAGTACACTAAGTGCCTTGTGAAATATATTAAAGTTGATTCAACCATTATTACAGGGCAGGTAGTATGATGTCTGTTACCCGATGGTATCCTTTCTACACAATTATGTTTCCCTAGACATATAAACAGAGATGCAAAAAAGCTGGTTTTCTAAGACCTAATGTGCATCATCCATCACAAGAAGCAACACCATTAAGATTACATTCTAGGTTTTCATACAATCATAAATAAAACAATTAGGAGTTTAGCCACGCTTGTTAAAGTAAAGCAAGAGCATAGTTAGTATCAAAAACAACTTTGGACATATTGAATGATTAAGTAAACCTTACTTGATTAAAACATGAGTTGGAGGAAGTACAATAGGGTTTTTTGGCCCTAAAAATCGGTTCCCTACACAGCTGCTAATTGAAACTACGGTTCTTACCTTTTTTATATTCTTAAAGTTACACACTCAAAAACCCTAAATTCGGTTTGTATATATAAGAAAACGATGGACAGCTATCGCGTTTTAATACGTGACGCCGTCATGTTAGAATTTTAGATATTGGGTTGGGTAATGTTACTATTGACGGTCGTCGTGAGATATGGTGACACCGTCTTGATCTTCGTGGTGACGGCGTCACATTGTATTTGTGACGCCGTCTCCAGCCACTGTAGAGAAATTCTTGAGAGATGTTGGTGTAGGTCCGTAGTCTTGTCTGTTTCTTCTCCCTAAACGAGCCCTAAAGTCTCGTGTAATTCTTCCAAATGTCTTCCAATGCGAAATACCTGAAAAGGAACGATTAAGTACCTGTTTTGGGCATAAATGCACGATTTTTGGGGTTAAATGACCCCAAAAAAGTGTATAAAGTGACACCACATCAGGTATCGAGAATATAATTTAGCACACTTAAAACTCGTTTTTTAGTTTTGTATTTATAGGGTCTGGATGTCAGTTCGATACGGCGTATCTAAGGGATTTGGAATATGGCTTTTTGGGTTTCTTGGAGTAGGGACCACGTTTGTTATCTTCTAGAATATTCACATACTATATCTTCAATACGCCGTATTGACTTCTTCTGGATACAACGTATTGATCTTCTTTCCTTTGTGGTCTTTAGTGAGTGCAGGCACGGATACACCGTATCTTCCATGATGGATACGACGTATTAGTCTTTAGAATAGTTTCTTCATTTAGCTACAATAATGCGCGCCTTTTGCTAACTTTCCACAAGTACTCCTTATATTGCAATCTCAAATATAACGATTATGTAACTAGTATTTGATAATTATAACAAAATGGGTTATTACATGGTTAAATGATGATTTATAAATAGACGATTATTTGATGTCATCAAATATACCCCACTTGAATTCTACTTGTCCTCAAGTTCAGCCTTTAGAAGTTTATAAAAATGTATCCCTAAGGATATTTTCCGTTAAAGCATTTATTTCGATCGATTACAAGTACACAACAAACACTCTACGAAATAGGATGATGAAAACACTCAAATCACTCATACTTAATCTTATGTGGGTTACATGTAATTACATTCGCTCAATTACTCGTCGTTGACGAGTATTCTATCTAAGCTGCAAGGATAACATCTCCATCACTAAAGACCAAGGATTAACATGTTTTATAAAGGTAAATTGGGTTTTGTTATGGAAAGGCTTTCGGTTGATCTTTCTACAATTCTTCACCAGATAGTACACTCCAACAGGGCAGCTGAAAGCACTCATTATGGGCTCGTAACGATGGAATAGGGACATGTGTGTTCAATCATATCCCCATTCAAATTTAACCAACGGTTAGGTTTGAAGAATGATATAGGGTGGAACCTTTAACTTTCTCATAATGTAAACCAACGAGGCAGCTGAGGACATGCATTGTTGGTAAACCGTATGAACAAGATCTTGAAACCTTTAGCTTGCCAAAGGGGTATGTTACTTTAGTTAAATCCAAAAGCCCAACAATAATGAACACTGATTAAACACTATTGATTATGCGGAAACTAATCAACAATGCTAGAAGATAGTATTAAGTGAACACAAGTGAGTTTCGATCAAACTCACACTTATTATTATAACTTGAATCGTACTAGGGTTATTGTTATGATTGCTAATATTGATCTCTATTGATCTATTCTTCTAACTATGCCTAGGGTTTTTTGTATCACCAAGGAAACCCTAATAGGCTTACAAAACTTGTGAAAGAGATAATGCATACCTATTCCTATTATAAATCATGCATATCTCCTAACAGCACTAACTATTATATGCTAGCAGCACTAACTTATACTAACAGCACTAACTTATACTAGCAGTACTAACAATCGTTTGGCAGTTACTAACTATACACTAACAGTACTAAAGACTTAGTCTATTTTCTTTAATCTTTATCAGCAACACTAAGTCTTCACTAGCAGCACAATGTTGAACCGCAGCATTTGTTGTAAAGTCTTCTAAAACCCAACAATCCTCCCCTAAACATGATGTTTACTTGTCAACCTTCATGTTTCTTCATCGTGAGCTTCTTGAACACCAGGAGGATGTATCCAAACACTTTACAACCTTTTAAACTTCAACTTTGATTAGCTTGAATCTTTTCAGCAACACATCAAAAATACCAACTAAGTTGGCTATGTAGTTTTTGGCCAAACTACCAGCCATAAAAGGATTTGATATTTCTTTACCAGTATCCGTTTGCTCTGGAATAGCCAATGCTTCTTTGCCTATTAAACAGGGTGCATTGTATAACCATATAGTTTTTAGTAAACTACCAACTATCAATGGATTTGAGATGTCTTTACCAAGAGCCGTTTGCTTTGGACTAGCCAACTCTTTATTGTGAAGCATGGTGAGTTAAGAACCATATAGTTTTTAGCAAACTATCAGCTGTAAACGGATTTGAGAAGTCTTTACCAAAAGCCGTTTGCTTCTGGACTAGCCAGTTCTTGATGTCTGTTAGACATGGTGAACTGATGACCATTTGTTGTTGTGGTCAGATAACCAACCCCCCCTCAAAGATCATTCATCAATCCTATTTGGCACCACTAAATCATCAATCATTTTTTGAATAATATGAGCAGATCAGAACAGCTTCCCTCAGATTAGAGTCAATCTAAATCCATCATCCTCTCAAGAGTTTCCCTTATAAGTGGATACCTTCTTTCTACAAGCATGTGAATTTCAGTACCATCTTCTAATGCCAAGATATGAACTCTACAGTTTTCATAGAAAGTCCAACTCTTAATAATCCATTTCTCTGGATTCTGCACCAAATATCTCATCTGCAGTTTCTTCCAAACATTATCTTTATGTACGCCCCAAGAGAATAATCAATTCCTTCAGGAAGTTGTTTTTGAAATCTCTGCATCACTAATATGTAGCTCAATGAAGTTAATTATTATATATAGTAGAGAGATATATATAAGAGACGTGGGTTTCATCGAATGTCACGTTGAGTGATTCTTCGACTTTCATGTTGTGTTTATTCAAGATAATATAAGCTTTGTTATTTTTAGAATATCCTAGAAAAACACCTTCGTATTACTTTGGGTCAAACTTGGTTAAATAATCTAAGTATTTAATATGAAGCACTTGCTTCCAAATAATTTGAAATATTCTAAAAAAGGTTTCCTACCTCTAAATATTTCATAAGAGCTTTTTCCTATAATTGGTCAGCTAAATATTCTATTAAGAATATAAGTTGAAGTGTCTACAGCGTTGCACCAAAACTTGTGAGTTATGGATTGTTCATTTAACATAGTCCTAGACATTTCTTGTAATGTACGATTCTTTCTTTCAACTACCCCATTTTATTGTGGAGTATAAGGAGCCGATAAATTATGAGTAATGCCTTGTGCATCAAAAAAAGCTCCATTGTACTTCGTTATCAAATTCCCGACCATGATCCATTCTAATAGCAACTATAGAACATCCGAACTGATTTTGGGTTTTCTTACTTAATATTTCAAATTTTTCAAAAGCTTCGCTTTTGGTTTATAAATTTTTTGTCCAAGTATATCTTGAATAATCATCTACTATTACTAAAGTATACAAGTTACCTCTGTAACTCTTAATAGCGAATGGACCAAATAAGTTCATATGTAAAAGTTCTAAACATCTATTAGTAGAAACCATATTTTTAGTCTTATAGCTTGCATGAGCTTGCTTTCTTATTTTGCAAGCATCACAAAAATGTTTATCATATTTCATCTTTGGCAAGTTTCTAACCAATTCTTTGGATGACAAAGATTGGATTAAACGCATATTTGTGTGACCAAGTATTCTATGCCATAAAGTAGAATTATCAACTATCGTGGCTAGACATAATTTGTCTTGAGACTTATTTCCTAATTTCATGGTGTATAACCCATTTTTCCTAATCCCATTTCCTATGATTTTCTCATCCTTAATTATTTCACTACCATCTTCCGTAAATAAGACCTTACACTTATTGTCACAAATTTGACCGACACTAAGTAAATTAAAAGCTAAGTTATCTACGTGTTCTACATTTGATATAGTAAGGGAGTCGTTAGAAACCGTACCTTTGCCTATGATCTTTCCTTTTAAGTTACTTCCAAACACAACATTACCTCCGTCGTATGCTTTGTAGGTAGAGAATAGACTTTTGTTTCCCGTCATGTGTTTGGAGCAACCGCTATCTTTAATCCATTCGTTTGGATCCAAACAAGTTCTCAAGCATACCTAATTAATCAAAAAAAAAAACTCAAGCACTTGGTCCCGAATATCTCATGGGACCAAAAATGTTAGTGTTGTACATCCCTTGATTTTGTTGCATTTGGTTTGGATATTGAAATGGAATGCAATTTCTCATATGTACAAAACCTTGATTTTGATTGTTATTCCAATTCATAAGATAATGATTTTGATAAATTGGTCCGCTAGAGTTTCTTCTAGGTTGAGGTGTGTTGTGTCCTTGTTGAGAAGAATAATTTCTTCTAGGTGGTGGTGTTTTAGATCTAGACTCGGTTTTGACATATCCTAAACCATTCTTAATGGATGGTTTGAGAGTCAGTCTTTTTGAATTTTCAATGCTATTATGTATTAGTTTCTTTCTAACAATAACAAAATCCGATCGCGAAGACAAAGGAGGGCGAAAAACGTGTTCTGCCTGTTTTTGGCTGGTCGACGGATCTACGAATCCAGGGATGGTGGATCCGTCTGCCTTTATGGTAGATCCGTCTCCTGCCAATTCAGCTGTCGACCCAACAAAACTCATGGGTTTTGTTCCGCATGTTGACGCTTTACTTTTATCAAATCCTAAACCTGTTTTACAACTAGGTGACTTTTGAACATTTAGCATTTCTCTTATTGAATTAGCACTTTTATCAAATTTGACAAATTTAACATTTAGCATTTCTCTATGTTAGTTTCTTTATTTCTATCAAGTTTCTTAATTTTCTCATTCAACTCTAAAATTTCTTTTTTCAACATTTTATTTTTGTTGATGATTTTTTAGCTAATTTCATATAAGTTATCATATTCAATTTGCATACTATCGTCATCAAGAGAAGAAGCATTATCACTATAATGAGAAGAGTCAAGAGTTACCTCATTTAACGATTGAGCCATGAGACAAGTTTCATCATTGATTTTATCCTCGGCTTCATTTTCGCTATCGCTCTAGCAACCTCCAACAAACGCCTTTTGATCTTTGTTTCGTGGAGGCTTTGGACATTCGCCAATGATATGATTCTAATTACCGCATCTAAAGAATTTTCTATCACTTTTTCCTTTCTTATCATCCCTTTTACGAAATGACTTCTTCTCTTCAGAAGGTTGCCTAACAAATTTACCCTTTCCTCTAAAGAACTTTTTAAAGTTCCTTACGGCCATAACATATTCTTCATCATCACTTCTAGATGTCGAAGTTATATCATCACTAGACTCTTTCTTAGCTTTCAAGGCAATGAACTTGACCCTTTCCTTTTTGCCTTTGTATATTTTGGAATATTTTTTCATGACTACTTCATGTACTTTTAGATTGTCGATGAGCTCGTATAGAGATAGTGATGACAAATCTTTCGACACTTCAATCGCCATAACCTTTGCTCTTCATTTAGAATGTAGAGCCCTAAGAAACTTCCTAACATAGTTCTTGCTAGAGAAATCTTCATCAAGAGCTTTAAGTATAGTAATAATAGTGTTAAATCTAGCAAAACTGCTATAAATAGATTCTTCTTCAAGGATAGTAAATTGTTCATATTGTTGAACAACAAGATAAATTTTATTATCTTTTACTTGGCTATTACCTTGATGTTTGATTAACAAGGATTTCCATTATAAGTATGATGTGTGTTTTCTACAAGCTTTAAATTTATAATAACTAGAAATACCGATTTTGACTAAAAACACAACATTCAGGCAAGTATACCCTATTCGAGTGTAATATAGTATTGGGTAAGTCCAGGTCGTTCCACGAGATTTGTAGCAATTCACAGATTATTTATCAAGTAACAAAGCTAATTGATTGTCACAGATCAAATAGCCAAAACATGTGTATAAAGTAAGCAAGAAACAAGACATGATTTAAAAAGGATAAACGTTGGAAAAAGAATAACCACGGCGTAGATGGTCGTATTAACTACGCCATAGTTATATTATGCCAAAGATGGAAATGATGCGTAGGACGAACTACGGCATAGTTCGAAACACTAACTGCGCCGTAGTTATGACTCATCACAGGTACTGAAAGTGCGCAAATCTTATTAAGTTTCAAATATTAGAGTGCAATAATAATGAAATCTTAGGGACTAAACTCGTATAAGTACTAAACTTCATCATAGTATAAAGGGTAAATTACACCGTTGGTCCTTAAACTCTACCCCGTTTGCCCGTTTGGTCCTAGATAGCGGGGACTCTCATACAGGGCCCTTGTTTGACACTCTGCTTACCCGTTCAGTCCTTGGAGCCCCGTGGTGTAGCAAGTTAAGATATACTTGTAAAATATACTATAAAAATAATATTCCACAAGAGCAATTAAGAAAATTCCCTAAGGAAAATTCACTCTCAAAAATATATATAATATAATATATAATACATATATTTAACCGGGTAAATATGATCACCCGGGTCTTTTCCCCAACGACTAGTAAAATTGAAACCTCGTTTAAGCTTAGATTATGATTTGAATAAGAAAATAGATGATTTGATGATCTATGACTACTAAATAAAAAGCAACAATTAAAATTGAAAATTAAAGGCAAATTAAACATTTTTAAACAAATCGAAAAAACATATAAAACGCGACAATTAAGCAAATAGACTAAAATTTAACCCTAAAATTGCAAACTAAGTTTCTAAACCTAAATTAAAATAAAAATATTTTTTTAGATTATTTTTGAATTTTTTATCAATTAAAAACTATTTAATTCTAATTAATAACTTAAAATAAGTAAATTGAAAATAATTGAAATTATATTTTTCCTAAGTAAAATAAGTAAAGAGAAAATTTTAGAAAAAGGAATTACTATTTTTAGCTTTTTAGATTAAAAGATATGATTTTTCTAAAATTTAAACTAATTAAAAACTATAAAAAATAATAAATCTATTAAAAATTAAATCCTAAAAATTTTATAAAAATTACACTAAATAAAGAAAATGTGTAGAAATTAATAAAAATTAAAAGCCCTAATTTTTATCTTTTAAATAAATCTTAATTAAACTAATTAAGACCTAAACCTAATTACTAATTAAAACTAATAAACTTGATTAAAATACTTAACTAAGGACTAATGGTGCAAAATCCTAAAGGACTAACGGGGAAACTAACTAACTAACGTAAGGACAAACAGAAAAACAATTGAAATTTAAAAGTTACAAAACCTACCCTGAAAGTCTAGCCCGATTTCAAAAGAAGTCCATTTTAGGCTTAAAAATAAGATGAAACTAAAAAGTGCTTTTCAGCAAGAACTTAAAGAAGCAAAGTTATAAAATAAGCTGAGGTGCACAATTTTAACAAAAACACTTAGGACTGAAATACACTAATAAGCTCTTTAAGAGCTTATCAAGAAGCTGACTACAGAAAGTAAGGGTTTACCCTTGGTTTTACTAAATAAGCTGCTAAAAGCTCAAAATAAGATCAAAATGAAAAGGAAGATGTTCTAGGAAAGCTTAGGAGTTGCTCAAACTAGATGAAGAAAAAGATACTAGAAATAGGAGTACTAGATTATAGCTGAAAATGAAGGGCAAGGTTGCAAACTCAGAAAACAAGGAAATAAGCATAAAAACCAATTAAGCTCAAAAGCTCAATAAGCAATACTGGACTAAGGTTGCTGGGACTTTGCAACACTAATAAACTATCTATTTATGCAATAAAAACAAAATACCTTTAAAGCCAAAAATTAACAATTTAAGTAACTACTTAGCTTCTATGGGTTTGTAATTTTTTAGATTTTTGATGACTTTTGAAAGCCAATTTAACTAAGAGATTAAGCTAAAAAATTAAACCTAAGACTCAATCTATATTAAGATATATTAAAACTCAAGTCCTACTAAATTTGATAAGCTAAATCCTAAAATTTCTATTCTAAATTAAGCCAAAAGAACAGCAGTAGTAACCGAGGTTACTACTGCTAGTGTAAAGGTTCAGCAGTACTAACTACTTGTTAGTACTGCTAGTGCAATTGGCAAAAGCTCAACCAAAAATTTGCAGGGCAGCCTAGTGAGGTTATACCAGAACTAAACACTCTTGTTGAGTGTGTATAAAGCACAAAAACAAGCAAGAACAAGCCTTAATGGCTTGGTCAGATTTTATCAAGCAAAAGGAAAAGTTAGATATTACCCTGGTGTGGCATACCCAACTTAATACCATAAAATTTTATATAAATCTAAACTACTTCCAAAAAAACTAAATTAACTACTATCTTAATCTGATAACAAAACTAATCCACACAAATTGCACAAGTCGTTTTGACTTTTGAAGGTCAAAAAGGCTTAAACCAAACACCCCTTTAAATTGACAGAATTTTGAAAAACCTTGAGAAAATTTAACATAATTATTAAAATACCCAAAAACAGATATTAACTAGCTTATTAAACTTAATTAACATGATCTAACAACTGAATAAGCAAGCAATCTAAGATTTAAACTAATCTTCTACTATTTTTGGTTTTTTAAGACTTATATGACAAATTATGTAAGAACTGTGATCTAGACTAAGAAGATCAAGAACAGATGAACAATTAGGACTATTAAGCTATATGATCTACAAATAAGCACTAATAAGCTAACTTAATAAGCAAATAAGCAGATCTAGGATATAAAGCAATAAAACAACTATCTAAACTAAGAAACAAGGAAAATAAAGAGAGACTTACTTATTCCTCTAGCTAAACAAGAGGAACCAAATATGGCAGCTACAAGCTCCCTAGCTTATTAATAAGCTAAGGTATGAGTCCTTGGGGATCCTTCCTTTATAGATCCCCCTTCCATAAGCTAATAATCCCAAAATGCAAAGGTAAATATATGTTAAACTGATTTAAGGTTTAGATATGATTAATACTGAATTAAATAAGCTCTATTTCAGCTTATAGACTGAAAGAGCTTAAAATGAGCTTATTAGCTTATTGAGACAATTTGGCTTATTAAGAGAGCTTATGAATAAAGAGAAAAGAGAGCTTATGACTGACTTAAACTAAATTTCATTAAAAAGAGCTTAATTACATTACTTAAAAGAAATTACAACTGATTTAAAAATTACATTAAGCTTAAAAACTATACTAGGCTAAAAATCTAGAAAGGAAAAAGAAAAAGACACTCCCATGTGTGTGATGAGGGGGGGCTATTTATAGTCCGAAGCTGAACATTCTAGGCCTTTGCTTGCATCATAAATCTCTGCCATTCATTTCCCAATCATTGAAGGGCTATTGTAAGCCGTTGGATCATTTCTTGGGATCACATGGATTGCCAAGCTGGCAATCCTTGATGTGACCTTTGTGTTACTTCTGTGAGAGGCTTTAGTGCAAAACCCACACACCTTGTGTGCTTCTCCTCGTCATACGTGCCTTGAGCTTGAGAGTGAGCTAGTAAATTCCCTTGATTAGACTAATTTGTCCTTGTAATCTTGTTAGTGAGCTCTTGAATAGACTTTCTTGCCCCTCAATTTCAAAAACCCCTTTGATTTACCTAGGTGAAAGATTTGAAGACGATGGGTGAATAGTGATTGGTTTTGGCGCCCAAGTTATAACTGAATTGGGTAAATTCAGTTTTAACTTTGACACATTAGCACAATTGGCCCCTCTCTTTGCGTTTCTCTTTTTGTAGTGTAAAAAGAATTTAGAAATTGGCAGAATCGGTCCTTGTGGTTTATGAAAAGGAAAATGGACTAGAGCTTTGGGCTTATGGATCCGGGTAAGGCCCAATTAGGCTTAGGGACCATTTATGGATTTTTCTAAAATGAGGAGTCTAAATGATATTTTGGTGTCTTGTTGATTTTGTTTGACCTCTGATTTGCATGCGAGTTTGACTTTTCTTTTTTTTTTTTTTGATTTGGCTTCGGCTTTGAATCTTTGGCTTCTTTTTGTACTCTTCTGATTCTCGTGTCCGTGCTTGCCCGTTTTTGATTGTTTTCTTGTGATTTCTGATATATCCGTTCCTGCACACACAAAACACAAATACAAGCATATTGTTGCCATTTTTGGTCTGTTTTGGGTTTAATTGGGTTATTTTAGGTACAAACGGATATGTGTATTTTACACTTATCACCCCGTTATGCCTAACGACTGTTATCTCAGTTGTTATCTTGGCTACGTCACCCTTCCACTGAAGGGCACAATCGTCTTTTCACTTAATTTTTTGGTTGCATGTTTGGTCTCTGACCCTTAGGATACTACAGTATAGCTTATTGTTCCCATTTTTTGTCATTTACCGTTCGCGCGTTTAGTCCCTCATGTCTATTTTTTCTCTCACGTTTTTTCTTTTCGCCAAAAAACTCCAACTAATTGATTTATATACCCTTTCTATATGGACTGTTGCACGTAAATTTAACATTACCAACTTGTTATATACAATACTAGTACCAAACATAGTGATTGACATGTAAAAGTAAAAAATTAACAATACATATTACTACAAAAATCAAAAGATTACAATTTTAACTAGGCATTGGATAGACCCGAATTACCCAATGGACTAATTGTAACATCAAATTCTAACTAACATATTACAAAGACTCATAATCAACTGAGAAATGTGGAATGAACTCAACATCATCATATCCATTTAATTTGATCCAATATCAAAGATCTCATTGTTAGTTTTTGATATTAGGTTGTATTTTACAACCTTTCCAGATAAGTTTATCACCACAAAAGCATCCTCTTTCCCCTTCTTCGAAACAAATACTCTAAACACTTATCCGAATCGACCATCCTTCTAGAAGTGGATTCATTAATTGCTCAGTATTAACAAAGTACCTAACCGATCACACGGAAGACCCTTTCATCATCTCGTATATAGTAAACTATATAGAGCCAATATCATCTCTACATTCAAGAAGCAGACACCCACATGATTCAAAAAAATTCCCTTCAAGATGCAACATATGAGTTATTTCCATAAGCAATAAAACTGGATCATTACTAGGGCCGCCAAAAGAATATAAGAAGTTAATTCCCCTATGCAACCCATGAGGGATTTCTAAGCTTGTCATAATTGGATGGTCATGGTCTTCAATTTTTAATTTGCAATGCTTAAGCTGCTTATTCAACCCCTCTAGCCAATGGAAGGCCTCATTCTAATAGATTTCACTTTCAAAATGATCAAAACTGAAGTAACTAAAATGGTCTTTACACAAGCTCCAATTCTTTGTCTCTAAAGAGTAAATTTTAATTTGGGTCTCACCATATGCACGCCTAGCTTGCATCACTTTGTAGTAAAGTGATTTTCTAGGATCAAAAGCCATTCTAAATACACCACTGCTGTAAAAACATGAATCATCATGAGAATCATTTGGTTGCGAAAGCCTTTTAAACAAATTAGTAGATGGATTATAGACGTAATAAAAAAACAGGCCATGCCGAACCAGTACACAGAAGCAAACCATTGCAAGACTGCAATAACCTAACATGATCAACTTTTTCAGCATAACCAAAGGAGTGATCCATAGTGTATTATTTTTTAGTTAAATCTGGAATCTAACGACACAAAATCACATTCAAATAAAGATCTAAGGTGATTTTTAAAAATACAAGAAGAAGGATCATGGTTAGAGATTTTCATGCGTCTATCGGTGAAATCAAGGGGAGTGAGAATTGTAGCCATTGTTTTTATATGGTTGTAAAGAGATGAATACAGAGAATAGGTAATCGAATTAATATTTCAGTCAGAAGGTTGTGGTTTGTAAAGACTAGATGTGGTTGTGCAGAGTTTTCTCGACCACGCGTGCTGCGAGTTTGCGACATTATCACCGCTATGTTGTGATTTTTGAAGTTGTTGCCAGAATTATTAAAATGGAATAGAAATAGTATGTTAGATCACTTTGGGAACACACCAGTCTGACACATCATTAAATAGGGGATATGGCAAATCTGAATTGGCAGGGACGAAATTTGGAATGCAAGTATTTTTAGGCAATTACCAAACACACCCTTAACTATGTTTGGATAGTTTAAACTATCACCGTTCGTCCCTTAAATCAAACACACCTTTAACTAGCTTTGGATAGTTTCAGTTGTAGTATTGAAACTGGTATTATATTGGACACAACTAAAATTGGACTTGTAAAAGTCAAACTTATCAAAACATTGTAGCATAACACTTCAAGCAACAATATTAAAGTGGACATAAGATGCATTAGAAAAACATAGTTACATCGGCTACCATTAAAGGTATGATCAAACAACCAAAAAGGTAATGAATTCATACATTGGTAACTAAATGAGTCAGGCATTGGACAGATCCGTCAATACCTAATGGAGTAATTCTAACAACAAATTGTAACAAACATTTGACAAAGCTTTATCCCTCAAACACTTGCAAAAGACGGAATGAATTCATAAGGGTTATAAGCAAGTGTATAAGGTGGAAAGAACTCATAATCATTTAACATTTAATTTGACCCAATATTAAAGATCTAACTGATAGTCTTTGATATGATGTTGTATTTTACAACCTTTCCAAATAAATTGATTACCAAAAAACAATCCTCTTCCCTTTCTCCCAAACCAATACTCCACATAGTGGATTGAATCGACCATCATTCACGAAATAGAGTCATAAATTCATCGGTATTAACAAGGTACCTAACCGTCCACAATCCTTTCACCATATCGTATATAGTAAACTCTCTAGAGTCAATATCATCTCTACATGAAAGAATCAGACACCCACGTGACTCGATCAATCTCCCTTGCAGATGCAAAATGCCAGGTGTATCTATTTGTTTTAACATTGGATCATAACTACCTTCTCTACCGCCAAAAGACTAGAAGAAGTTCCTTCCCTGATGCAACCCATTAGGGATTTCTATGGTTGTTATAATTGGATGGTCATGGTCATCAATGTTTAATTGGTAAAGGGTAATCTGCCTATCCACAGTTTCTAGCTAATGGAAGGCATCATTCCAATATAGTGAAGTGGCAAAATGAGCAAATTTATAGTAGATTAATCGCTCCCTGCACAGGCTCTAATTACATGTCTCTGAAGAGTAAACTTTAATTTCAAGGTCAGAATGTGGGAATGCAAAAAGTTACACCACTTTGTTGTCACGTGATTTTGTAGGATCAAAGGCAATTCTTAATACACCAATAGCGTGAAGATGTGAATCATCATGCGAGTTTTCTGGTTGTAGAAGCCTTTTAAACAGATTAGTGGATGGATTATATACGTAATAAAAAGCAGGCAATCTCGAACCACTATACAGAAGCAAACCATTGCAAGATTGCAAGATCTTAACATGATCAGCTTCCTCATTGGAGCCAAGAGTGAATGAGTTATCCATAACGAATTTTCTTGACTCAAGTCTGGGATCTAACGACACAAATTCACATTTAAATAACCTTCTATGGTGATTAGCAAAAATACCAACAAGAGGATCAAGGTTAGGGATTTTCCCACGTCTATCAGTAAAATCAAGGGAAGTAAGAATTTGTAGCCATTGTTTTGATACGGTTGTAAAGAGATGAATCCATAGAATAGGTAATCAAATTAATATTTTAGTCAGAAGGTCATCATTTGTAAAGACTAGATGTGGTTGTGCAGAGTTTTCTCGACCATGTGTGTTGCGAGTTTGCAACATTTTTGAAGTTGTTGCCGGAATTGTTAAAATTGAATAAAAATAGTGTGTTAAATCACTTTGGGAACACACAAAAACGGGTTGGAAAATCTCTTTGAGAATACAGAAAATCTGACACATCATTAAATAGAGGACAATCTAACACCAAACTTTCAAGGACCAAATGTGCAATATCCTAATTTTTTTAGAAGGGTAAATTTAAAAGTCAAATGACACTTATCCAAGTCAAAATCTACCCAATAAAGTATCAATGTTGGTCGCAATCCTTAAAAACATTGAGCTGGTATTATTTTAGACACCCCCCTAATTTCCTTATAAAAGTCAAACTTATTAAAACAATATTACTTCAACATTTGAAAGTATACAATGCTAAATAAAATTCACCATAGTAGTTCATAAGTAGTTATTCACATACAAGCAACATTATTTAAATGGACATAAGATGCATAAGCAAAATATTAGATGATTAATCATAAAGTGTTTGATCAACAACCATCCAATGTATGATCAAACAAACCTTAAAGGGAACAATATCATTGTTGGGTAAATTACCACTATTAAACACAAACAAACATCTCACTTTTAAAATGTCTATTGTTAACTTGAAACAACAATCCCTCTTGTTCAAACCTTCTTTTTCCCATTTGTGTCTTGATCTGTAACTATTGCATCTTTTGGTTTTCTTGTTCTAAAGGTTTTGTTACAAATACAAGCCCATGTATGAGCTACTGCAAGGCCTAGTATGCAATTCCTTATTGGAACAGGACTTTTAGCAGGAAATGGTTATGTTTGAACCTTTTTGGTTACAACTTTATAAGCTATGACCTTTTTGTCTTAGAGGTGGAACTTTTTTATTTAGATACAACTTTAAATTATGCAATGTCCTCATCGGCTGTATCATCAAAAGAAGGTGTTTCTATAAACAAAAATGTTTGGTTAACAAACTATTTCTAACTAGAGTTACTGGAGACGCGTTAACTAAAGGTCCAATTTTGGGGGCGATAATGGCACAATTACTACTACTTCATCAATAAATCAAGATATTAATTCCATAATATACATCAGATTAACTATTACCTTTGTTTAGTTTATTTCCCTTTCTTTCAAGCATCTTCTTATTTTTTAGGTAGGCAAAGACCATTTCTAGATTCGCTATCCTGTCGTCTAGGTTATCCATCGTGCCGTTCATATCCACGACGCCATTGTCATCTATAAAGATTAATAAAACTAAAATCAGTAATAGACCCTCTCAAAAGAACAATGCATTAAAAAGACAATTAAACATGGGTATACCAATAATCAGCCAGACAGGAGAGTTGCTTCCACAACCACTAGTTGTATCCATTTGCAAAGATTTACGGTTATTGGGTATAATCAAGCAATTAGATTTTAGTATTTTGTTTATATCTAAGGTTTATGTTTGTGTGTGTTACACGAACACGCGATGGTTTTTGTTTGATTTTTGTGTGCCAGTATTTATGTCAAAGAATTGTATCCTTCAATCGCTCCTAAATAAAAGTTGTACCTCGTCAATATGTTAGTATTTTTTATTGCATTAGTAGTCCCTGAACTTGCATAATTATTTTCAAAGTTTTGTCTCTGAACTGCTTGTTCACACATGTATATTTCCCGCCTTTTTTCCATTTGTTAATTTACATCGTCTTGTCCTTCTAAACATCCTAAATGGGGTGAGTTTGGTTTATGATAAGATAACGTGCTTGATCCCTCACATACATTCAACAATCAATTTCACAGTTTGTACCTCAATAGATAGAAAGTTTTGCATTTATTCAAGATTTTAAGAAATTTGATAATCTTAACTACAAGTTTGGTCCCTTTTAGTTTGTTGGGTAATTTTCCCGCCACTATAAGTAAACCATGCAAGTATCACCAAAACAAATCATCCTATCTATTTCATTTACATATCAAAAGGTACAGTTCACTATCATCTGTAAGTTTATAAAATGGTTGAACGTGATGATGAAATTAAGGTATTGGGGGAAATTAACCTTGAATTACAGTCTGGCACTCACAAAGTGATAGAGAAGCTAATCTAGGAAAAAGTTAGTCAAGAAGAGGCTCTTGAAAATTTTAAATAGAAGGTTGAACGTGATCATCAAATCAAGGTTATTGGAGAGTTAACGTGGAGTTAGAGGCTCTGACACTTAAAAAAATGAGATGAGAAGCTTAGCCAGGAAAGAAGATAGTGAAGGGAAGAGGCTTCTTGAGTGTTTAGTTCAACACTGGATAAATAATTAGAGAGCTAAGCCAGAAAAAAGGGGGATAAGCTTCATTATGGACTTTATGGTTTTATGTATGACACAGATGATGATGCTAGTATAAGTGGAAAGTCATGTGAGCATTTTGGTTAGGATTGGGATTCACCAGGTACTAAAGTTGATTGGCTAGAATGTAAATTCCTTTACATGAAACTGAAGACTTCTTTGTTGGGTTAGACAAATCAATTCAGCTTGTCGTTGTTCAAAACAATGTTCAACAAGAGGTTGCTAGAGAGGTTCTTCTTTACCCACCTGTTCATGAAGACGTTGTTGAAGAGGTCATTAAAATGGTGTTGATCCTAATAGAATAGATCTTGCTTAACTTGTATAAGACTAAGTTGTATTGAATAAATTCAAAACAACTATGATAGAAACTTTGAATTAATGGAATGTCAAAGGACTATGCGAAATCTAGTCAAATAATACTAGAAGTATATTTTAATGAAACAGTAATGAATAAGATAATAAACAAACAGTTACAAACTTTCAATCCACAAACAATAATATGAACACTTTTAATAGTGTTAGGGTTTACAAAACCTTGAAGCTATGAATTGATTGATAGAACAATGAAAAATATATCAATCTCTATAAAAGATATCAATCTCTATGCCCTAGGACCTCCTTTTATACACCAAGGAGTCCTAGTTGATTTACAATATATTACAAAATTTTAGAATATTCACTAAGATCCTTTCTATAGATAACTCATACTTATCACGTAAGTATTCTTGATCTCCAATCAATCTTTATCTTTTTAGCAGTCTTAATCCTTGAGCAGTTGTAATCTTTCAGCAGTTGTAACTTTGTACCAGCAACATTAACTCTGAATAAGCAGTTGTAACTTTGTACCAGCAGCACTAACTGAGTACAAGCAGCATTAACTACTTAGAATATTTTCTTCATTCTTCATCAGCAGTACTAAGTTACACTAGCAGTACTAACTTTACTCTAGCAGTACTAACATTACTAGCAGTAGTAACTAGCAGTACTAATATACACTAACAGTAGTAACTTACACTAGCAGTAGTAACTAGTAGTACTAACTACTTAGCATATTTTTCATAAAGATTACTAACAACATTAATTTATGCTTAGCAGTACTAACACACACCTGAGCAGTCTTAACTTTCAAACAACATCAAGAAGCTTTTAATCCTAACAATCTTCCCCTAAACTTAATATTTATCTTCAAAATCATCAAGTTTCATTCAAAGCTTCTTTAATCACCAAGAGGATGCTTCCAAACACTTCATTGATTCTTGAGTTGTTTAGTCATGAGCTTAAGAAGTTGATAGCAAATTTCATTCCAATGATCAGCTTGAAGCTTCTTATCTAGCATTTTATTGATTGTAGCTTTTGTAAGGGGATATCTTTTCTCTACCAACATAAAGATATGCAGATTTGAAAACCTCACAAAGTGTACTCCATATGAATTAAATAGATTCCAAACTATCACTTTGCTTCCTTGTATATACCTCCATACTAGATCTTCTACATGATGTTTAAACATTGTCTTTAGATCACCCCATAGCACTCTCTCATAGCCCTCTTCTGGTCTTGTATACACATGCCTAGCTTAAACTATTTTCCACAGAGTTTCCAAATCTTCCTTGTCCAAGTTTCTAAGCATATGAATAGCGGCTGAGTACCTCTTTAAACTTCCATCAGCTCTTATAATTTGATAAATGTTGATCTTTCCTTCTTTAATGATCTTGTAATCAACAATGCTTGGAGGTTTAGTAGATAAAGGAATAGCATCAATTGCTACACCTTATTTATCAGAAACAACTTCCATAAGCTCTTTCATCTTAATTTCTTCTTGATCATCATCTATCTTTTGCTTCTTTGCCTTCTCTTGTTCTAGCTTATCTCCTGCTCTTTTAGAACTGCTTTCTTGTCCTATTGTATCATCTCTCTTAGAACTTTCTTCCCTTTCAGTGCCTTTTACTAACTCTGTTCTGAAGTCAACAAAGGTGTTCACCCTTTTCATTGCTTTTTCAAACAATTCTTGAATGTTTGCAAAAGACTTGTTCTTTAAATCTTTGGGCTTCCATCCTTCCATGTTCTTCAGATAGGTACACATTATACTCCTTTGTTGAGCTTTAGTTGGTGGTCTATTCCTCTTTTCCTCTGCTCTCTTAGCTGCAAAGAATTTCCTCCTTTTCTCCAAGAGTTGTTGAAACAGTTTAGACTTTTCTTCAATTGTCAACTCTTCTTGTTCCTCTTGTTGCAGCCTTTGAGCCAACTCATAATCTGTCTTAACCTTATCCTGAATATCATTCCATTGGGTAACTAAGGTAGCATTGGCTTCTTCTTTTTCTCTTACAATCCTTGTTTCCTCATCAAATTACGCCTGTAGCTTTATAGCTTCTTGTTCATCAAAGAGGACTTGATCTTTCTTTTTCAAAGGCTTCTCAGGTTCTATCATCTTTGCTTTACCCTTATCCTTTGAACCTTGACCCTTAACCTATGATGGTTGTTGAGAAGAAATTGTTGGAGTTGATTCACTTGGCTCTTGCATAACAATCCCTTTTGCCTTGGGTTTTGCACTCTTTATCTCTATAAGTGTTTGAGCCAAAGTCATTTCAACTTCATCAGCAACAGTTGTTATAGCAGTTGTTGTTATAGTAGTAGCAGCATTAACCACGAGCTCTTTAGTTTCTATAAACACCTCATCACCATGAAGATCATGCACTCCAAACATATCAGGATCAGTATCAAAATGAGTAATATCTAAGGTGATGTCTTCATCAGCATCAATATCAAGAATTTTCCTCCCCTGTTTGGATGCATCCTCCTGATTGCCCAAACTAGCTTCATCATTTAAGGAAACAACTTTAGCACTTAGACCAACCTTGTACAATCTTCTAAGCTTGTGAGTTCTTGACCTTTGCTTCTTCTCAAGCTTCTTCACCCTCCTTTTTAAGCTTTCAATCTCCAATGCCTGGGTGGTCTTTGAAGTCTCTAAATCAAGAACCTTCTTTTGTAAGGTGGTACAAAGTTCCATCAATTCATTGAGTTTAAGAATATCCTCACCACTGAGTAGGGGATCATTAGAATGTATAGGTATATTTTCCTCATTGGCAGCCTTGTCTGCTATAGGCTCTGTAGGACCACTGAATTGAGGAATCTCAGTGTCTTTTCTCTTTTGCTTCCTTGGTTTTTGTTTCTTCTGGGATTGAGATGTTGATGGTTGAGTGATGATGGGTGTGTGATATAGATCAGTGGGATTAGCTGAACCTTCACCCATTTCTTCCTGAGCTTGAACCATCATTGTTTGAAATAAAGGTGTAATTGTTCCAGAAAAACCTTTTCCTTCCCTCTTCATGTTAGCAAAAATCTTCTTTGTGTGAGAGGGGGTAACATAAATCCTTTTATGATGTGACATATCCCTAACTTGTTGATTAACAAATACTTGCACAAACCTTGGATACATCAGAAATTTTACCATACTATCCATATTCTTCACCATACTATCAAAGATATACTTGGAAAAGTTAAATTTTTGGTTTGTGGCTAAGCAGATAATTGCAGAGGCCATAGTTCTACTAAATTCGTTCCATGTAGTAGTTTTAGCACTTAGGCATTGCAAAATTGTATGAATCAAAAACTTCCATTGAGGAGAAAAGAATGCCTTGTAAAATGTAAGCTTCTGAGAAAGTTTTTCATACCCCATGAGTGTGAGCTGCTCAAAAATAGTAGCATTGGGTAGACAATCAGTACCTTCAGCATCTTCCAGTTGAAGATCTCTCCTTATAGTGGATTCAGTTATGATCACCTTCTTCTTATCCACTAGGGCTTGCAATTGCACTTCCCCATTAACCGTTTTTGCTTTGACAGTATCCCAGAACTGTTTAATACATGAACAATAGACTGTAGGATTAACAGTTAAAGCATATTTGATAGGGTTTGCATTCAGAAAATCAACTATCTCCTCAAACCCTTCACTTTCAGTGGGTTTCTCCAAAAACGCAACTAAATTGTGAGTATCAGCAAACTTTAGATCCGACATTGTGTTGGGTTTTGATGAAAAATGATGAAATTGAGTTAGGGTTTATGATTAGAGAGTATATGAAAGATTAAAATCGATTGAATGAGTGATTGAAACCCTTAATCGAAGTATTTATGAAAATACCCTCAACAATATTAACGTTCACCAGCAGTTGTAAGCTATGCCTAACATCATTAACTTTCAACTAGCAGTAGTAAGTAACCCATCAGTAGTAACTCAGTAGTAAATTTAGCCTAGCAGCATTAACTTACAACTAGCAATAGTAAGTTATGCCTAGCAGCATTAACTTTGAATTACCAGCATTAACTCCAATTCCTTTCTAATCAGCATTGCCATCATCAAATTAATATTTTAACTTACGAACTCTCTCTATCTGTTTTTGATTTCTCTAAATTCTTTTAGCTCACAATTCTCTTTGTCTGTTTTTGATTTCTCTCAATTCTTTTAGCTTACAATTCTCTCTTTCTATTTTTCTATAACACCCCTAAATTTACAATGCAGCAGAATACAACATTGGGGTGATACTTTATAATATAAGTTCACGAGTCACGGTAAACGACTTTAAAAGAAACATTTACTAATAAAGATTACATTCGATTTTATTAAAGTTTCCACAATGTATCTTCATAGGGTGGGAGTTGGTTTCAGTTTGTGTTGTTTTACCAAACTGTTTTATGAAATTTGTTTACAGCCCAAATATACTTTCCAAGGATTTTTAACTCTTAATGTTTATTTATTATTTGTAGATATGGATAATAGAGTCTTCTTGTGTATCGGATCGTTGGTGGACCAAAGTGCCGCAAATCATACCGAGAGCATTGTCATGGAGGAGAAAGGCAGAATTTAACCAGTATGAGTATTTTTGGCAAGCTTTTTCGTAAGGTAAACTTTTAATAGTACATAATAAACCAATCCAATCAGTTGTTTGTTGTCCATAACAAAGCATTCCAATATAAGCCCCAATTGAGCTAGCCCCAACCAAAGATGAGGTTTAGTGTAACTGGTATGCACCAAGCAATGATTATTTTATGTGGTATGTATCGAGGAGCCCACCTGTTTTCATAGGAGGGTTGTATAGGGAATATCTAAATAAAAGATCAGCAGCATGTGCGACCAAGAAGAAATCTAGTGAATACTTTCAATCCTAGTGAATGTGTTCGAGAGGCTTCTCTAATTGATCGTGTTCGTGATTTGGAATGCATACATGAAACTTTGTTGACACTACCTAAAGAGGTTAAGAGTTTGAGAGGACGTATTCACAACCCATCATATGTCGTTGAAAATCAAGAAACATTGAATAAAGTTGTCCCACAAATTGAAGATTATTTACAGTCCACATCAGAGGATGAGCCAGACATCAAAGATCACACATCTCCCAAAGAGGTAACCATATGTTTTACATTTGTCACTTGATTTTGTATCTTATTTTGTAACATGTCTATTTAAGTTTATAATTTGTCTATGAATACAATATCTTTATCAGGATGATGGTAATGTTTATTGCTGTGATGATAATGGAGATGTTCCACTCTTTATCATGACCGCCAAACCTGTTAGTCAACAAACCGACCAAGACTTATCTTCTCATTTATTTGTGTTGAATGGATTTTGCAACTTATCACAAACTAGAGAGGAGAAAGGTGATTGTGAGGTAATAAACTTACTATTGTTATTTATCTCTTGTTACAGCAACTTGTCAAATACGTACTAATGTTTGGTTATACTTGTTACAGTATTACAAATACACATATAATTCTAAGCAAGAGGATCAGATTATACAGTTGGTAGATCAGAGACAACAGGATCATATTTCAAATATGGCAGAAGTGGCTGAACAGAAGATACAGTCTTAGAACTAAAGGTTATACAATCATAGGGAGGCTAGGTTGAATAAGATAGCTGAAGAGGAAATACAGTCTGAGATCCAAAGTATTAGTATGCTCTACCGACGGCTACTCTAGCGATGGATGCTCTAACAGTATTAATACGTGCTCTACCAGCATTTAATACGTGCCCTACCTAGTATTATCTTTATGTGTATTTAATAAGCATGAAGTAAGTATATCTTTCAAATTGATTTATCAACAAAGAACACCTAAAGTTGGTTTTTGTTTAGATATAGAATGTCATCTATAGACACATATTCAACAACAAAGGAGTTGGTTTTTGATGAGTGGGTGTATGTTTCTTTAATTTGTTTCCTTTTACAAATTTATCTTTTTAAATACATTAATTTTATAATCTAATTTTAATTTCCATCAATTTTTACACAGGTCGTCACATAGGAGTGATGAGATACGGTTTGATGTATACTTTGATGAACGTTTCTTCATGTGTCCGTTAAAGTATGAGGATGAAACAATTCTAGATTTGAGGTTACCAGGTCAAAAAGGTTGTCATTTAAAGAAATGAAAGACCTTTTGTTGGATAAAACAAAAGAAGACATATGGAAGTGGTTTTATTGTAAACCCAAATATACTCTTGAAGAAGGTTTGACTATTGTTGAAAATTATAGGGACATAGAGAAAATGTTTGAGGTGGCTAACTTGAAAGGGGCTCTTGATCTCTATGTTTGCCATATTCCTCAAGTTTGCCTAGTTGAATACTATTTAAAAAACTTAGATGTTGTTTTTGAGTCTGATGAGGAGGTTACTTCTATATATAAAGGTCATGAAAAGGCAAATAATGATGCCAACACTATGTCGTTTGAAGAGATTGTTGCATGGGAGAAAGAAGAATTTCAGTCTCCATCTTACCTAAGATCACCTCATGTTTGGAAAAGTAATTCAGTGGGTATTGGCAAAGGCAAGGTGCTTTTGGATGACTTTAAGATTATGGGTAATAGCAAAGATAAAGTGGTCTTAGATGACGCAAAGGATGGACTGATCTCAACTAAGAGTGATGGTGATTAGAATGAAGGAAGCTCATAAAACTCTAATCTTAATTAATTTATGACTTGTTTTATGTTTTAATTATGTATTAAGTTGATCTTAACTACGTGTTTAGGATTAGCTACCTGTTTAGGATTGTTACCTAATATTATATTTTAATTATGTATTTTTAAACTTTGTTGGATCGGGATTTTGTTAGTGCATGTGTTAAGCCCATTAAATGTTTTTAAACCTAACAGATGCCCAAAACCTAACCAAGGCCCAAAACCTACCCAAAACATAACAAGGCCCAAACCAAAAAAGACCCAAAACCTAACAAGGGCCCAAAAAATAACAATGACCCAAAACCTAACAAGGCTCAAAGTATAGTAGAGCATTTTGTCAGTATAGCTTGATCAAATATTTAATAGTTACACCAAACATTTATTAATTGCATCATGTAACCACCTACTATAATTTAATGAGATTTCATCTATAAGTTTATAAAACTCTAAACCTTGTTTATTTTCAAATAACCTAAAAATAGATTCACAAGAAAGCTAAGGATAGGAATATTTGCTCGATATAGACGACTCTGATCTACAACTTTTAACCCTTTCTCAGTCTTTCCAACATTAGTAACACAAGTTTTTCACAAACTCAAGAAATGGATAATGTTGAAGAAAAGAAGACTAGGATACGAATTCTCGGTCCGACTGGTATTTTTAAAGATGATCCCCCACAAGAGTATATTAGAAAACGTAATTTTGATGATGTGAACGAGGATGACGATTTTCAAAGTAGTCTATGGGTTAAGGTGCTTGAGTTATGAATGATCATGAGGAGATCGGGGGTGAGTGTTTTGGCGATATAGAGAGCTACCTCAAGAAATGTAAACTTGAGATAGTTATAGCAATAATCACTTCTTGTAAGCCAAATGTGCTTGGCGATATGAATGTAACACTCAAAGATCCTTCAGGCACAACATTCGGTACAATTCATTACAAAGTGTTGTCTTCTGAAGATGGTTATGCAAAGGATATTAAAGTTGGACCTGCTTTAATACTTCGTAATGTATTTGTGTTTTGTGATAAGCCAAAAAACTATGCTCTTAACATGACAATTAAGAACTTAGTTAAGATAATCAAAAAAGACACAGTTGTGGAAGATGCCGATGGTGCAAGTAGTAGTAAAATTTAAGATTTTGGAAATAATTATTGTAGTACTTGGACTATGTTTTGTGGTTCGCCAATGAAATAAATGATTTTTGTATGTCCTAACTTGCATTGCTAATTATTCATGACGCAAAATAAATGAGCTAAATGTCACTTATAAACAAATTTTATTTAACTAATAAGCAACTAACTCACATATAATTTATTAGTTTTAACATATTTATTATATCAATTGAATGCACAACTAACCAACATTAATTACGGGTTTAGTAATTTGTGTGTAGAGCATCCGTCGGTAGAGCAACATTGGGTAGAGGACACATACATTTAATTCCATCTTACCTACAACCATTTACATTTAATTTATTAACTACCAATTCACATTTATTGCAAAAATTTAGTGCTAATATATAGCTCAACTATAACTGATTTTTTTATAACATACATCAATTTCTTTCTCAAAAAAACAAACAAAGAAAACTAGATGGCTAACGCAACCTTGTGTGTTAATTGCAAATCACCAACTACGATTACCACTTCGTGGACTGATACAAACCCAGACGTCGATTCTACTTGTGTCCGTATTGTGTGTTTAGTCATTGGAGGGATCCGCCAATGTGTGTAAGAGCAGTAGCTATCATTCCTAGACTTCTTAGAAGAATCAATACGAATCAAGAAATAGTGAATGTTCATGCTAGGCAAGCTCGAAGAATGAAGTTTGTTTTATGTTGTAGCTGGTTATTTTTTATTTTGTATGTTATGATGAAATAAAGTTTGTTGGGAATTTTATTTCAAATCCAGTAACCGATGCTTCTATGGTATAATAATTTTATTTTTCCATTTGCAATTACCTAATAATGACAATATGACACATATTACACAAAGCTTAACACCTCATGATATCTCCAAAGACATAACTTATCCACATTTTAATGTCTAGTTAGATTCAAAAGATTAACACTGTTACAAGTAATATCCTAACTATGCGATTTGATTGACACGATGTATAACTTCTAGATAAATCTTGACTTCTATATAAAGAACCACTTGGGTTAGATCTAAACTCATACCTAAAAATCTAAAACCCAATCTAACCTAAACCTAACAATGGCAAAGCTTAATCAACTAGCTATTGATTCCAAATCAGAACTTCTAAGCGAGCAAGTCCTTTTGTATGTTGAAAGGGAAATGGATCGAGAGCTGCGTTTGACCAGGATATTGATAGACTTTTGGCATGAAGTCATTGATGCGGTTAAAGACAAGGCGAAACTTATATAGGAAGTGAAAAAACTTGGTGTTGCTGCTCAAGGTTCTGATAGCATGGCATATCTTAGGATACTACGTGTTGAGGATCTCGATAAGGCGAAGGACATCATGAACCTAATCAAAGAAACCCAAAAACATACTCGTGGAAAGTATGTTTACATTGCAAAGGTCAAACTCGACTGCAAGTGATGGGTCGTAGGTTGGGGTTAGACGGTGGGCATTTAATTGCTTTTGGGTTTGGGGTTAGCTGGTTGTGACCTTTGCAATGGGATTTAGGTTATTATAAATTAGGGCTTGTCATGTTATCCTTGTGTTCTGTGCTTTTATGTTTGTCTTATGTACTCTTTATGTTTTGGATGTTGAAGCCTGTGGTGATTGTAGTATGTTGGTGTCGGAACAAGTGATGATCTTGATTATAATGTAAATTATGGTACTTTGTAACTTTATCAATGGAAATCAAGTGGTTATCTTGATTAGTATCTAAATTTCGATGTTCATCAACAACAAAAGAATGATGATAAGTCACCAAAAAGAGTCAAACAATAAAGAGTCAAACCATAAAGATTACCATAATGACCCATTTTGAATAGTCAAACCATAAAGAGTATTCAAACCATAAAGATTACCACAACAACAAAAGAATGTAGTATATTTCTATATAAAAATTACCATAACAACCCATTTTGAATAGTCAAACCAAAGTCAAACCGACAGCTCACAAAGAGTCAAACAATATACTAGTCCAACCCATAAACACATAAACCATATATTATAAGTCATAAACACTCACGTAGATAGATAAAAGTCCTAAATCATGGCAACACAAAATTATATCAGTAGTAGAATCCTCCTTCACAATGGTTTGGCATATTAACAACTAACATAGTCAAAAGTTAAATTAGTTGATTATATACATAAATATTAAACTTGTCATCCCTGAGAATGTCTATCAACCAAACATAAGGTCAATCATCATCATTCGGGCAACATTTTGTATTTCCAGTAAAATTCAATCAATCGTTCACGATATGCCAGTGCAAAACTGATGGGATCATCAACCTCCAAAGGTATATTATGTGACAGCCTGTATAAAAATATGCAAACCCATAATCCACAATCACCATAAAGACCACCTTGGATTGGGACGCCATCCGCATATTGAAAACTGATTGAATAATCATCTTTAACAATGTTCTTCTTCTCAAACACCTCGGCATTATCCAGAAACAGTGGGATCTGAAACTGTAATTTTTCCCTCAAATCAAGCCAAAACAGGCGGGTTTCTATTCCATTAGGAGGACACCCTAGACTATCATAAATGGTTATCAAACCAGAACTAATGTGCAACTCTCCAAGTACCCAATGAGAATCCTTTTCGTTGATGGGAAAGTACACCTAAATATATTATAAAATAATGAATCATGACATCTGTAAATATATATGTCAACTTAAGAGAATAAAGGTTATAAATACTAACCTTTTGAACATTGTTTGCAAACCAGGGGACACCATATTTGACACCATCAGCGTAATAAAGAGGATATTGAAACCGGGAAAGCATATCACATAGATATGGACTTGCCATTGCCCAGTCAGCATTGGGTTCCCTGAATTGCCACAAATAATCAATCCAAAGGTCGAGGTGTTGTCGTTACAGAATAAAGAAAGTGTTAGATACAAATAATTCAGATTTTAAATTTTATATGTTGATTTTAAACTTTGATCTAATACTTACAGAAGTAGATAGCCAGCCTCTTTTAGTGTGGCTCCTGCCGACTAATTTCTCCCAGAAATCGATATAAACAAGATGACCGTCTGCACACCATGGAAAAGTCCACTTCATTTCCATCCTATTTTTATCACGGAATAACGCATTAACTTCTTCAGGCACAGTCACGGTTCTTTTTGGTGCAGTTGGGGAACGAGTAACATCCTGAAAAGTCATATCCTAATCTGACTAAGTATGGGTCAATTTATGAGAAAATGGATTTATTCGCTAATATTATAAACACATACCTCTTTCCATGGTAACAGTTTAATTTAAACTCCATCCGACCCAACAACAGTTTGATGACTTTTTTTTCATCATTTTCTAACTTAATTTCACGACGCCTTTTCTTACATTTTACTTCAGTTGACGGCGGTTGGATATAAGGGGATAGGTAAGCCTTGCCGGGAAATTTCTGACGTGGTAAAGTTTCATTCTCAATTTGCTCAACATCTTTTACAACACTATCAAATTGCACATCATCTTTCTCAATATCTTCTTTCACAAAACTATCAACGTGCACATCATATTTCTCAATCTCTTCTTTGACCACACTATTAACGTTCACATCATCTTTCACAATCTCTTCTTTGACCACACTTTTAACGTTCACATCATCTTTCAGAACATCTAACAATTCAGAGACACAAGCATCCTGAACCTACATACAAAATTATGAAAATCATGTTCATCCAAAAAACAAAGTTAAAATAAATCATTAATATATTACCTAAACAGATGGCGTGTGAAAGAAGTCGTTGATTAGTTCTCTAACCTGTTGTGTAGATAGACAAAAAATCGGAATGACAAGCTTTTTCATTGTCCTTGACTTTGAATTGAGGAGAATCGACGACAAAAGATTTCTACAAACATATTTATTCATTAATAAGGTAATTGTAAAAATAAATACAATAAAACATGTTTAAAAGGGAAATGGAAAGACCTTATAAAGATGACCAACATCTTAGGACCGTAAACTAATAAGACCATCAACAACAATACTCTCGTATTCATCATTCAAACCTGTACACTGGCTGACCCCCTCAACCGACTTGTGATCAAGACCATTAGCATGAAAATTATCCGAAACATCATTCCAGTTCTAGATATAAGAATTAAAGGTGAGATGCCAAGTTATACAATAAGAATTAAGGAAACTTGAAAATAATAATGAAAAGCACATACCTTATATGGCTCATCAACATTCATACATTGGTTGACACCTCCCATGGACTGCTGGTCAAGACCACAATCAGGAGCATTCTTGGATAGATTGTTGGTCTGATAAAAAAATTAAATAAATAATTTTTATCAAAAATAATAACAAGGTAAGATGTTATGTAAAGAACGTAACCTTATCAAGATGATCAACATCTGATGGACCAGGCTTTAGTTTTTCCTCAACTGAATTTAAACGAACTTGCAGACCAATGATCATCTGCTTTTGTTCTTTGACAGTTTTTAGAAGTTCATCTCTCTCTTGAATATCTTTTTTTTTCAACAGATGGAACATGTACCTCTTCTTTGGAATGTACCCTAGATACCTCAGTACGAACATGTACCTCATGACGAACCTCTGTCCGAACACGGGTATGAAAACTCTTACCTTTACTACTACCCTTTGTAGCTGATCTAAGAACTGGAATAGAATGGGTGACCTTTTTAAAATAATCTAAACTAGATCTCCACCAAAGTTCATTCATCTCAATAGTCGAAGGGATAAGTTTGTTAACAGTAGAATTTTCCGAATAAAAAAACTGTCATAATTTGATTTCTCAAACTTTAACCTATTACTCCATGCAATACCACGGGGGATCACATTCTTATCTTTACGTCACCAATGGATTGAATTAGAGAAAGTCTCCAAACCCCATATCTGTTATAACATAAATATCAGATAACATTACATAAAGGAAACAATGTTGAAGGGATTAACTATTAATGAATGAACATGAATATGAAAGAAACTAACCTTCAATGGAAAAACAAAACCATATAAGACATAGTTGGCCTTGTATTTTGGATTGCTTGCTAACTTTTCCAAATGGAATTTTCGACGAGTTACAACAACGTTGTAATCTCTCTTATGAAAGAATGACCACATATATTCTCCCAATGGAAATGCATCCCATTTATAAAATCATCTACTAAATTTACAATGGGTTTTGAAACTACATGTCTAACCTCATGACCCATAAAAACAAAATCTAACGCAAGCAGCAAACAAACACGTACAACATCCTCATCATCCAATTTCGCAAACTTAACATCTTTGTTAACAAGCTCTAATAAATGTTCACCCTTTAAGTTTTCAATCTTTGGGAAAACACGCATGCGGAATTCAGAATGATCTTCCTCATCAGGATCTAAATTCACTTTGCCAAACTGAAAACCCGTAATCAAACAGAAATCCTCCCTACCATATTCTAATGTACGACCATCAATATCAAATATGAAGGGCTGGTTGGTAGATGGTTTAGAAATGAATCTTTGGTGTTGAAGTAAAAAAATCAGCAAATGATTATCATGTAGTGTTGTTTGTATGTTTAACCATGGTCCAAAAACAGCCCGGGAAAAAAATATCAAGACGATCTTCCTTCCAACTCAACTTCGATCCACTGGTTTGTAGGATTTCTAACTTTGATCTAATACTAACCTTAGCATTATAAACCTAAACCAAAAATTCAAACGGAACTGTCAATTATAAATGTAAACAATAATTATAAAGGGATCCTACAATTTGGATTTATTATCACAGGTCTCAACTCTTATAAATAATTATGAACTTAATTTAAGCAAATCATTCATGAAGGATATCATCCAAAACGTGCATTGTCCTAGAACTATCATGCGTATTCAAATCAGATTAAGGGCAAAACAAATAAATTGAAGGACGAACAATTGGGTTTTTTAAAAAAATTGGAAACACAAAAAATTAAGGATTAAATCAATTAAAGGACGCAAAATTGATAATCAAATAAAAACTTACATAAAATCTTTCAGCCATAAGAACAATTGAACTGATATGGTAGCAAGTCACAACCAATTGATTTTTGATCGGAATAGTGATGATCAGAACGATTGTATGTTTCAAAAGAGAGAAACAAATGTTAAGAGAGAGAGAATTATTTGTACGTTTTTTGTTTTAGTAAATATTGAAAATTACGATGAAATATTTTAGACAATTTAACACATTGCCCAAAGTGGTAGAGCAAATCTTAGTAGAGCATCCTACGTGGACATAAAGACAAAATAGTACTTCAAGGGTATTCGAGTAATTTTACTTTAAGTGGTGGGTCAACCCATTGATTTGTGGGCCAAGAAAAAGTGTTTTTGAGTGGACACGTGTCAAGCTATAAAGGGGGTAGAGCGGTAGAGCATGACTCTTTTGAGAATTGGGATGACTTTTGACCAAAACGTGTAAACAGACATGTACGGTTGACCGTTTTAGGAATTTGAGTGTTTGTTTCGGCTTTTGAAACATAAACCCATTTAGGCATATAGTTTATAAGCCTCAATTTTCTAGCTTATTTTGATACTTAAGGGTTTATATAAGTTTATTATATCGTAATAAACTTATATAAGCCCCCAAGTCTCAAAAGAAGCAAGAAAATTTGGGCTAATATAAGCCCAAATCAAATTTGATTTCGGCTTATATTTCATAAGCCTTAATTTTTCAGGTTATTTTGAGACTTGTGGGCTTATATAAGTTTATTATGATATGAGAAACTTATATAAGCCCTCCAAGTCTCAAAATAAGTCAGAAAATTAAGGCTTATGAAATATACGTCCAAATAAGCTTATGTTTAATAAGCCGAAACAAACGCCCCTAAAAAATACCAAAAGAAAAGAAAAAAAGTTCTTTATAAGCAGGACTGCAGCGGTAGCTAAGCTAGCTAGTGGAAAAAAGAAACAGCAAGCAGACTTTCAACTCAAGTACTCAACCCACACAAAAACCATCCATCCCCCTTCACAATTGGTTTCCTAATTCGATAATGATTGTGATCTCTCACTCTCACTATTCGATATATATATAAACAAATAAACCCAACTCCTCGTCCAGATTCAACCAAACACTCTTTTTTCCGAAATGGTGGATTTTGTGTTATTTATAAAGCATGTATTGGTTGTATCATTGGCTATGAATTTATGTTTGATATGGAGATTAAACTATCCTAATGAGGAAAACATTACATTCAGCTGGGGGAATATACAGCAGAAGATTAATAACTTTAATAGTGCTGGATTGATGACAACTAATCTACCACTAAGCTACTCTTTCTTTTTATATTTAAAGATAGTTTCATTTGCATTTTTACTATATTTCATTCAAGAATAGGATTCCCAGAAGGACGCCTCCCATTCCCTTGTCCTTTTACCAAGTGGTTGCGTTTGAGAGAAAGCTATTAGAAGAGGAGAAATGGAACTCATTGTTGCGTGCAGGTTATTTCAATGTAAACGAACGTATTGCCACCAACGTGGAAATCTTTGATTGCAATGTTAGGTTGCTTGTCGGCAGTCGTTCACTTGGTGTTCGAGTGTTTCCTATCTAAAGTAGCTTTAGGTTCAAGACTGGAGAAGATAGAGTGAATTTAGATTCAATGTTAGTGAATCTTATTTTCATTTGCGCCGAAAGATGATCGGTTCATTCCAAGATGCAAAATTAATAGGTGACGTTAATTTAGCAAGATGTGGAAGTAGGTATATGGTAGTAGAGTTTAGGTAGGATGAATGGTTTTGGGGGTTGTTAGGTTATGGTAGTGGGGTTATTGGCTTCATTATGTTTACTATGTGTTAAATGTCATTATTGGCAGGTTAAAACTTATGCATAGATGTATTACCATCTCTTGACGTAATGAATATTATCTACATTTTGTATGCATCGCATAGTTTTTTTTGTTGATTTGTATTGTTAGTCATTTTTAGTTTCTTAGTGTGCTAGACCTGTAAAGTTGTAGATTTATGGATATATGCTGCCATTGTTGTTGCATGTTAATGTGCTTCATGATCATGCATGTTCAAAAGATTATTGTTTCTACAGTCATAATGCACATAACGACGCCTAGTTCTAGTGTCTTACAAACTACTACATACAACCCTTAGTTATTACAAACAAAAGCTGGTTTCTGTTATTGAAGAGTTGTTACTTGTAATGTTTTACTACTCGCATGTTTTGGTTTCTGATGTTACTTTACTTGCTTGCTTGGCTTGGTTCCGTTCATCATTTGGCGTGTCCTTTAAGATTTACTCTTCTGTCGTGTTTTTTTACGTTCCTGACTTTTAAAGTCCCTTCTTTGGTTTGTTAGGCATGTAAAGTGGTAATTATATTTGTTATACATTAGTTCATTTATTTAGAATGTTTAGTAATGTCTTTTAATTTAGTAATTTTGTAGTAAGCGATTAATGGTCTAATAATTCTTACTTAGCACATAAGTTAGTACTGTTAAGAGAGAAATAAGTGTGTTCTTAGTCAACACTTAGAAGGGCGTAACGTTGGAAAAACATAAATTGTCACACCCCGGTCAGCGCGGAGAGAAACCACGGGCATGCGAAGGAAAGAATGATCAATCACTAACACAGTACAGATAGAGAAACAAAAAAAAACTAAAATGCATTAATGAAAGTGTCATTGTGATTTTCTCCTCTCATTGCCACAGCACTTGAGTGAGGTCCCGATCAAGAACACATCAAATAGTCTCCACAAATATAATCAAATTCCCACGCAGGGGTCCATACTAGTCTTAAAACGACAATCCTCAAATACTTAAGTTCAACACAAAATTTAACACCAGATCTCTCAAACGCAATCCATACAGATGAACTTATGGTCTGCTACAAAACTTGCAAATCAAATTCACTGATCATTCTCTAACACCTGAAATGACGCTTCGCTCGGAATAGGGGTCAACTAATGTTGGCGGCTCGTAGGTTGAAGAAAACCCAATCGTTGTGCCAATATTTTAAATAGTGGACAATTGTGCAATATGACAGTGAATACATGCAACATATTTCATTTCAAACAAAGCAATCCCATGCTATCAAATTCATATCCATATGGACCATTGCCACGCAATGTCCTCAACATCTCAACTCACACGCACCTAAAGCCTACTAGCTGAAGCTATATATAGGGCGACACATCACATATCATTTTAAACCATAGCAAGTCCATGCTATAAACAATCCACACGGAAAGTTTCACATATCATATTCAACCAAAACTCATGTCATTCACATAGTAGTCATAACCACATAACATTGTCCCAAAAACAAATCAACTTTTGTACAGTACAGAAAATAGTTCAAAACAGATTTGAGTATTATTTTCCCCCAACAAAAAAGAGTTAAAAAATAGGGCTACGAGAACTCACCTCAACAAGGTGACAAGCAGCAAGATCAAACAAGCAAATGCAACGATGTCCGAACACGACCTAGTCCAATTAATGTCCATTTCAGATATACGTTTCAAAAGACATTTTCTAGGCTGATGCATACAGGTCAGATGCGTTGTACGGTTACCCTTAACGTTATTAGTGGTGTGATGGTTGACGACTTAGATCAAAATAACATACTTCAATTCATACTTTAGTATAATATACTCATACTATTTACGTAAAATAGATAAGTAGTATAAAACAACTAAATAATCGACATTCAAAATATACTTTGGTAAATCCATTCGGTGGCCTTAGTTACCTTAACTTATTGCATAGCTTATAGGAAATTAAACGTTTATTTGCATAAAACAACTTAGAGAAGTTTATATTTTATAAATATAAAATATATATTTTTCGTCTTTTAGTCGATTTATTAAAGTAATAATATATTATTATTTTGTCGTAAAAGTAAGTCATTTTGAATAAAAATCTAAGTATAGGATTTTTATAAAATTTTGACATAACCCGTTCGTTTATACAACGTTTTCTAAGGTTTTAAACCTTAATTTCAAACATTTTTCCTCAATTTACCACTTTTCGACAAAATACCAAATTCATATCTCGCAACGTTCTCCAAAACGTATTTCTCAAAACGACTTTCAACATCATTACATTAACATATTTCACCTTCCAAAAGTCCGTCAAAACTCTTAAAACGACTAGTTTCCACTTATTGGGCCTTAAGGCCCAATAGAGGTCCATTAAGCTATTCGTAGATATAAAATACGATTTAGGCCCAATACTAAAGCTCATTAGTAAATATATAAGCCCAAACGATAGTTACCAAAATAATCTGAACCATAATAAGCCTACAATAAGCCATGACTTATTGGGCTCATTAGGCCGTGAGCTCATAAGCTTCCAACAATGCAAAATAAGCTTTTATATAAGCTAACAAGCTACGTAGTACATTCAGTTATCACCATAAGCTATCAAAATAGTCTACAAAAATACGACATAAGAGGTAAATAACCAAAAATAATTATTTCCTTTTCTTGTGGTTTTCGAACCATCATAAGCACAAAATAAGTCCAATAGTGCTTATAAATAAGCCAAATACACTACTAACCAAAATAAGCTAAATAGCAAATAAATGTTTCTCAACCATCACAACCACCACAATAAAACTACAAAACCCTTGTTTTCTTTTGTTCCTTATTCGAACCAAACATACACCCTTTACTAGTTTCCGTAAATTTTTCGTGTTCGATTTTTAACAAACGCACCGTACAACTAGCTTCTACGCATCATTAGACATTCAAAAGTACAAGTTAAATTAAAATTTAAAAGACTTACAAAGAAGGTTTTGAAAGCGAGTTAAGACACGATCCGACAACCCAGACGTTGTTTAAATGATAACCCGAATACTAGAATCAACCCGAAAGTACTCAAACTCTCATGTTTTTGATCAAGTTTCAAAAATTTTAAGTGTGTGTGTGTGTTGGAACTCGAACGAGACTAAGAGGAGAAGAAGAGAGAAAATAAATTGTGTTGTGTGTGTTTGAAATGAGAAATGGGACAAGGGGAATGTATAAGGAGAATCAAGGACTATACATAGATCCTAAATAGTTGCCTTGTTGTCCCCTAAATGGCTAGAACCGGATAAGGCATCCAAGAGGGTTCGGGTTGCTTCGTTTTGTGTCGGTTTTCCTTAAAGCTCAACTTTCTTGACTTTAAAATATTACCTGAAGTTCCCTAGTATTTTTATTAGGCTTAAAAATACTTTTCCAAGAACTTAAACTATTCACATGACATATTTCCAAATTAAACTTCCCAAAATTCGTTTTGAACATTAACGGACGTGTCGGGACTCGTTTTTTTGGCATTTCAAGCTATTTACGGAACGAACCTCCCGGAACATATTCAACATACATAAAATCCTTTAAAAAGGATTTACACAAGCAACATAACCACTAAATAACCAAATTCACATTCATTCACCACCGTCAACACGATACTTGTTCTAACGAAACTAACAAAAGTTAGAAAGTCAAAGGACCAAATTAGAACATTCAAATCTCAGAAAAAGGGCAAGGGTTACATTCTACCCCCCTTAAAAAGAATTTCGACCCCGAAATTCAACTACTACTAGAACTAAAAAGATGCTGATACTTAAGTTTCATTTGATCTTCACGCTCCCACGTGAATTCAGGTCCATATTTCGAATTCCACCGAACCTTGACGATGGCAATTCTACTCCTCTTAAGCTTCTTGAACTCTCGCTCTAAAATTTCCACAGGCTCTTCCACAAAGTTCAACTTAGCATTAACTTGGATCTCATCCAAAGGCACTTGCAGTGTTGGGTCAGCCAAACACTTCTTAAGATTCGACACGTGGAACGTGTCATGAACACCATTCAGCTCTTCAGGTAATCTAAGCCTATAGGCCACTGGACCGATCCTCTCTATAACAACTCACATTTTCACACCTTTTTACATCAATGAACATCTAATTATTATTTTAAACTTTTACGCGTTCACTTTAAATTTCCAACGTTTAGCTAAATGGCGTAAACTAAATATCAACATTCAACGTAAACAGACATCAAACAATTAAAAGTTTACGTCAAGCAAGTGTTATATAATTATTTGGAGGATAATTATTAACTTTTCGTATTTATTTTTATTGGTCACGTAAAGTGTTTACGTTTCGCGATACAATACATTTAGGCATTCACGGAACCACCAAAACTTATCTACGTTTCAACAAATACCCATTATTATACCCAATACTTAAAATTTTATAAAACTTCACCCATGTTTATCATTTTAGCCGTCCCACACTATAAGAAACCAACTAGAAAACAAATGCTACAAATTTACACTTTTACACTTAACCTATACATCCTAAAACTATAAGTAATACTAGAAATTCAACACAAAATATCAAGACTCATCTAGCTCCTTTCCCTCCCCTAATTTTTGTGTATATTGCTTACCAAAGGGGACATAAAGCACATAATTAACCAACTAGGAACTTGTACAACCTTGGGCTCATTATAACTTAGACCATGACTAGTGTTTTTGACCAAAGACTTCCTTGTTTCACTCCCTTTGTTTTTCTTATGGTCTTGGTCAAGATTACTAGCAACTTGGACTAGCCCTATGTATATATAAGAGTGCAAGACTTGTAGATAACACACTCATGCATTTCCTTAACCAAAAACCAACACAAACTCTCTCTTTGTGCTCTCCCCTAGCCACAGCTCAAACACAACACCATAACACATCCATACAATTTTTATTACCAAGTATTCAAGTATTCTAGTATCATACCTAAGATATTCTAAGGTGTATTGAAGGTCTGGTTTAGCATTTACAAGGGTTTAATCAAGAAGGTTCAAGATTAGGGTTTCTTGGGAAATTAGGGTTTTTAGTCTTGGAAGCTTGGGTTTTGATTCTAAACTAGGGTTTAGAACTTGTTACTCTTCACACTACATCATCTTAAGGTCATCTAAAAACCCTACACTTTTTACATTCGTGATTTATGTGTATATAATTTCTATGTAGTAAATCACCATCTAGAAAATGTTATAAGTGTATAAAATGGAATTTTATCTTGATCATGGTTCAAAGTACATTTTTATATGTTATTATGATGTTAAAAACATGTTAGAAAGGAATAACATACATTATACAAGTGTTGATTAATTTATAAAAAGTATATATAAATTAATTGTTGAAAAGTTTACTTATTAAGTTTATGAAATAAATCATGAAACATACAAAAACCTACTGTCCAAATTCGAATTTTAAAACATGGATTTTAATTTTATAAAAATAGTACATCTCATGACGATTCTAAATATGTAAAGAACTCGAAAATCTGAGCTATAACGAAGAAGATACGCCATTTGCAAGTTTACGATAATAAATACTTTTATAAAAACAAATTACTATTCATTACAGAAACATTTTGGAAAATATCTTACTTAGATAGAGCTTTTACTTATGAAGACGTGCTCGAAAGAATCACTAAAATCAAAGTTAAAACGAATAAGATATGACTTTTACGAGATTACGATAATTAAATTTACAAAAATAATTTTATAAAGTGCATGAACAGTAAAAATCACTGTTCATCAGAGGGTTAAAAATATTAAAATGTAATATTTTGACATATCTTTTTAATATGAAAGCGTGGACATAAACAACGTACAAAACGGACTTAAAACGAGAAAAATACGCACTATTTTATACTTGTGCACTATTTTCTGACGTGAATAGTATTGGTTCGTTTTTAATAAAAAAATTTGCGAAACATTTTAGAATCGCTTAAATAATATTTATAGATGTTTTAAACTTTATAAATATTATTTTACAAAGGCGATTGAACTATTTATATGATTATACGAGTACAAATACATGGTTATTATTTATCAAATGCGATTTAAATATTATTTCACAAATACAATTAGATGGTGATGTAGCTATATAGAATTATATATGGTATTAGTTATTCAAAGTACTTAGTACTCATACGACCTATAATTAATTAGGTTGCAATCGGACATTTACGTGACATATTTCATTTTGTGATTTACATTGTTGATTCATTCACTCAAGGTGAGTTTATAGCCTCACGTTTTACTTGTTTTACATATACTTTACTACAACTTTTAGGGTGAGAACATGCTTGTTACCAATTTGATTTACATGATTGGTTTGAATTCATTACATGTGCATTTATAATTCGTTTTACAAACTGGTTTACATACTCAATTATTATTTGGGAGAATATACATTGCTGTTTCACTCTATTTTGAACACAATGACTTACTATACTTTTACTAAATGATTACGGATTAGCTAAGCGGATTGATCACTTGGGGTTGCAATCCCGATGGGTGATTAGTATCACTGGACAACGAACGTTATTAGCATGCGGAGTACGAAACTATACATACAGAGCAGTGAACATTTACCGTTGCCTTGCATAACGTGGCATACACAAGTTGGCGCAGTTTCATGACTGGAGTAAACGTCATCATTGGTTTTTAGCGTGAAAATTTACTTGCCTTGATAACGTGGCAAACAACCTTTGAACAATGAGGTCCCCCATATACTTTAAATTAATGAAACCATTGTCTGGTGAACCAAACACACAATTTGAATTCAACCTACCAAATACCTTTTGGATAGTCATCTCTCGCGCTCTCTATCCGTGTGCGTCCATACCCAAATCTACACAAACTATATAACGGATTCTCTCACGCCCCGTAATCCGCACCCCCACACTCTACTCTCGCGTGCCCCCAGAACCTGCCACGCTCTCGTCTCTCACGCTTCGCTCACTCTCTAACTCGCTTTCCCTTCTCTCTCTCGCTCGCTCGACAAATTACTGCTCTCCAAACCCTAGCTCATTCTTTATACTTACAAAAACCTATGAACTCACCAACTTTATGTTGACACTTTTAAGCATGTTTTTCTCAGGTGAATTATATGCTTGGCTTAATTGATGTGCATTATAGTCTAAACTTTACAAGACTACATTCATGGATTTCTACAAACAAATCTCGTTGTATTATTTCAGTCTTACATTATTGATGCAAACTTTGGGACCAACGTTATAACAAATTCAGATTTTGGTTAAATCAACGAGATTACTTTTCAAACGACTCATTTAGAGGTCGTTCTCTCATATCTTGTGCAATGTACTTATGAAGTAACACTCCCGGACACTATTTCGCTGCGACCTATTTTGGGGGTGTTACACTCTCAGTGATCTCAAATGGTCCAACGAACCTAGGTGCTAATTTCCCCTTCTTCCTAAAGAGTACCACACCTTTCCAAGGCGACACTTTGAGCAAGACATACTCACCTACACTGAACTCTAAAGGTTTTCTCCTTTTATCGGCATAACTTTTCTGACGATCACGCGCAGCCTTAAGTCTATCCTTAATCTGCGAGATCTTCTCAGTGGTTTATTGCACTAACTCAGGCCCTATCAAATGCCCTTCTCCAACTTCTGCCCACATAATTGGTGAGCGACACTTCCTACCATACAAGGCTTCAAACGGTGCACGCCTCACACTAGAATGATAACTATTGTTATACGAAAACTCAACTAATGGAAGATAAACATCCCAACTTCCTTTGAAGTCTAGGACGCATGCTCTGAGCATGTCTTCCAAAGTCTGAATAGTACGCTCACTCTGACTGTCGATCTGAGGGTGGTAAGCCGTACTCATGTCTAACTTAGTTCCTAATGCCTCTTGTATTGTTTGCCAAAACCTCGATGTGAAACGACTATCACGATCAAATATGATCGAGAGCGGCACGCCGTGCCTAGCAACATTCTCATTCAAATAGAGTCTAGCTAACCTATCCATCTTATAGTCCTCACGCATAGGTAGAAAATGAGCAGACTTAGTCAATCTGTCCACAATGACCCAAATTGTGTCATGCCCACTACTAGTCCTTGGTAGCTTCGTAACAAAATCCATTTCTATTCTCTCTCTTTTCCACTCAGGAATTTCAGGTTGCTGCAGTAAGTCAGATGGCTTCTGATGTTCAGCCTTAACCTTCAAACAAGCCAAACACCTATTAACATATACAACTATATCTTTCTTCATTCCCGGCCACCAATACCTATCCCTAAGGTCATAATACATCTTATCCGCTCCTGGGTGTACAGAGTACTTCGACTTATGGGCTTCATCCATTATCAGGGTTCTCACATCACCCTTCAAAGGGACCCATAATCGATCTAAGTAATACAATGCTCAATCACTCCTATGTTCCATCAGTTCATCCATTCCTCGTTGCATTTATGCCGGCTCATCCGATGCCTCTTCCTGAGCCGCTAGTATCTTATCCTTGATACTCGACTGAAGGGTCATATTCATAGCTCAAATTCTCTTAGGTTTCACTCTCTCTTTCCTACTCAGTGCATCAGCTACTACATTTGCCTTACTAGGATGGTAGCGAATTTCGCAGTCATAGTCGCTGAATAGCTCTATCCAGCGACGTTGACGCATGTTCAGTTCCTTTTGGCTAAAGATGTGTTGGAGACTCTTATAGTCGGTATATATGACACTCTTTGTCCCATACAAATAATGTCTCCAAATCTTAAGTGCAAACACAACCGCACCCAATTCCAGATCATAAGTGGTGTAATTTTTCTCGTGGATCTTTAACTACCTAGATGCATATGCTATCACCTTACCTCTCTGCATCAACACACAACCTAGTCCTAAGTCGGACGCATCACAATATACTACAAAGTCTTCCGGTCCATCGGGGAGAGCTAGAATAGGCGCATTACACAACTTGTCCTTCAAAGTTTGAAATGCCCTTTCCTGTTCCTCACCCCAATCAAACGTCTTACTCTTCTGACTCAAAATGGTCAGGGATTTAGCAATCTTAGAAAAGTTCTCTAAGAACCGACAATAATACCCTGCCAAACCTAAAAATAAACGAACTTCAGACGGGGTTCTAGGGGCTTCTCAATTCTTAACAGCTTTAATCTTACTAGGGTCTACATGAATACCATCTCCATTAATCACATGTCCAGGAAACTGTACTTCTCGCAACCAGAATTCACACTTGGAAAACTTAGCATATAGTTTTTCTTCTTTGAGTAATTCTAAGACTAACCCTAGGTGCACTTCATGCTCTTCTCGGGTCTTAGAGTAAACCAAGATATCATCAATGAACACTATCACAAACTTGTCTAGATAAGGTCTATACACTCGGTTCATCAGATCCATAAATACCGCTGGTGCGTTAGTTAAACCAAAGGGCATTACATTGAACTCGAAATGTCCATAACGAGTTCTAAACGCAGTCTTTGGAATGTCATCCTCATGCACTCTCAGCTGGTGGTATCCGGACCTAAGATTTATCTTAGAGAAGTATTGTGATCCTTGAAGTTGATCAAACAGGTCGTCTATCCTAGGGAGTGGATAACGGTTCTTAATGGCCAACATGTTATAATCAATTCACATTCTAAAGGAACCATCCTTCTTCTTAACAAATAATACCGGTGCTCCCCAAGGCGACAAGCTTGGTCGAATGAAACCTTTGTCCTGGAGTTCTTTGAGTTGACCCGACAACTCCTCCATTTCAAAAGGTTCCAATCGATAGGGAGATTTCGCGACAGGTATTGCTCCAGGGATTAACTTAATACGTAATTCGATTTCTCAAATAGGTGGTAATCATGATAGGTCATCCAGAAATACCTCGGGAAAGTCTCTAACCACAACAATCTCCTCTTATTTTTGTTCCCTGGCCTTAACACTCATTAGATGTCCCATTTTCTCTTCCGGTCTTTCTCCTATAACTCTAAGTACTTTGCCGTTTGGTAGGGGTATTCTGACTACCTTCTCGTGACAAAGTATTTCAGCCTTATGGTTGGACAACGGTCCATTCCTATAACGTCACACCTCGACAATGGCATAAACTCGGGAGTGCAACATAATGATCAATCATAACACAAGATACACAATAGAGAAAACTATAATGCATTAACTTCAAGTGCTATGAAGACCATCAACCTCGAACAACCTCGAGTGATGTCCCAAATCACAACTAAAATCCACAATCTCTTACAATTATTCAAATGCCCACACAGGGGTCCATAATCCAAAACATCCAAATACTAAAACCAATTAAACCAAATAAGAAAGACTTCACATGAAAATCCACTCGGGATACTTCTATGTCTGCTATAACAATCACCAAACAACTCTTCTTTCACTTCACCTGAAAATGATACTCGAAAACGTCAACAATAATGTTGGGAGCTCGTAGGTTTGACCTTAAACCCAAAAGATGTGTCAATATTTCAACAGTGGACAATAGTGTTATATGACAGTGAATATATGCCAACAACCTTAGCATCACGCTAATCAATAAACTTATGTCACTTACCCACCTAAAGGGCTACCAGCTGGAGCACTAAAATTAGGGCAGGGCCACACAAAACTCTGGGTAGGCGTACCCATCCGCTCTAATAACCACACAAATACTGGGTAGGCGTACCCATCCGATCCAAACAATCATGCAAATACTGGGATAGGCGGTCCCTCCATCCAAACAATCATTCAACACATAATATTCACATAGCAGTCATAAGCACATATCTTGTCCCAAAAACAAAACCACATTTCGCACAGATCAATTCAAAACATTTCAAAATACATTTGAGTATCATTTTCCCTCAACGGAAAAAAAGTAAAAAGTGGGGCTATGAGAACTCACCTCAAGCAAGTCTTTAGCAACCAAATCTCAATCACACAAGCAAATGCAAAGACGCCCGCATACGACCTAGTCCAGTTAATGTCCCAATTTAATCACCAATTTCCAAAACAATCTTCACGTTTGATGCATAGAGTTTAGACGCGTTGTACAATTACCCAAAACAATTTAGTGGTGTGATGGTTGACGACATATCTCCACAATCATATCAATCTCATTACCCGGTAATACATACTTATACTATTTAAGAAAAAATAGATAAGTAATATAAATAAATATTTATAATTAATAATTATAAATATATCTAGACAAGTCCATTCGGTAACCTTCGTCACTTCAAAATAATCATAATACGGTTAAAAATGAAACGTTTACTCATACTAAACACATCAGAGAAGTTTCGAGAAAAATTATATTTTTCGTCTTTTTGTGAATTTATTAAATAAATGAAATAATTAAATAATATTTTATTATTTAAAAATCAAAATCATGTTTTTAGGAAAATTTCTAAGTATGATCTTTTTATGAAATTTTGACATGACCCGTACGCTCAAACAACGTTTTCCAAAGTTTCAAACTTTATTTTCAACACTTTTTATAAATTCGACACTTTTCGACAAAATTCTAAATTCTCAATCTTTAACGTTTACTAAAACGTTTTTTCCTAAAATATCGTTCCATATCACTTTGTAAACACATTTTCAGTTTCAAAATTCCATCAAAACTCTCATAATGACTAAATATCGCTTATTGGGCTTTAAGGCCCAACAAGGGTCTATTAAGACATTTATAAGTCCAAAATACGATCCAAGTCCAAAATCAAGGTCTATTTACATATATAAGTATATACTTATACGTAGAAAATAATCCAGACCACAATAAGCCCTCCCATTAAGCCACGACTTAAATAGACTTATTGGGCCGTGAGTCCAATAGCTCAAAAATACGTATATTATGCTTGAAAATAAGCTAATAAGCTACGTATCGCATTTGGTTACTACCATAAGCCTAAAAAATAGTCCACAACATACGCCATAACACAAAAATAATCAAAATCACTTTTCTAGTGAATTTGGGAAGTTTTCGTGGCATATAAGCCCAAAATAAGCCAAGAAATAGCTTAAAAATAAGCCCGAATAAGCTATACAAGCTACTATAAAAAATAAGCTATCTAGCAACATATATTATTCAACCATCACGACTACAACATCAAAACTACAAAAACCCTCTTTTTCCTTTTTATCATACACGAAGCAAACACACCATTTTTATTCATTTCGCTTCCAAAAATCGATTTTCACAATGATCAACTTGTACAACTAACATCTATGCATCAAAAAATTAAAAACTTACAAGAAAATCTTTAAATTTGTAGATTTTGACACGAACCGGACAACCCAAACGTTGTTTAAATGAATACCCGGATGCTAGAATCAACCCTAAATATTTATGTCTTCATGTTTTCTTGATCAAAGTTCAAAAGTATATTATGTGTGTGTGTGTATGTGGAGTTCGGACGTGGAGAGAGCACACACCAAAGTGTGTGTATTTTTTTTGAAATGAAGTGGATAAAAATGAACTAGTGGAAAAAATATATTGATACACACTTTAGACAACCATGCTAAAAACTAGCCTTCTTGTTCCCTCTTGACCATTTGACCGGCCAAGGGATCCTAGGGGTCTCGGGTCTTTCTTTTCGTGTCGGGATCACTTAAATACTTGTAAAACTCAACCGCAAAATTTACCCCAAAGTTAATTAGCATTTTTATTCACCTTAAAAATACTTTTCCATTAACCGTATTTACACGACATATTTTCACTTTACACCGTTTCAAAACTCATTTGGACATTAAACGACTTGTCGGACTCGTTTTTTGACATTTCTCAAAATTCACGGGTCAAACCACCTGGAATACAAATAACACAATAATACCTTCCAAAAGGGATTATTAATCACAATAAACCACAATTCATCACAATACTCATAGAAATCACCACCATCAACACGGTACAAAAATCTGGATAAACTGACAAAAGTCAAATAGTCAAAGGACTATAAATGAAATATTCAGAACACAAAAGGGCAAATGTTACATTCTACCCCCTTAAAACAATTTTGTCTCCTAAATTCAACTACTAACATCACTAAACAAATGCGGGTACTTCAATTTCATCTGATCTTCACGTTCCCACGTGAATTCAGGACCACGTTTCGAATTCTACCGAACCTTGACGATGGCAATCCTACTACGCTTCAACTTCTTAAAATCTCTTTCTAAAATTTCCACAGGCTCTTCCACAAAATTCAACTTAGCATCAACTCGAATCTCATCCAAAGGCACTTGCAGTGTTGGATCAGCCAAACACTTGCTAAGGTTCAACACGTGGAACGTGTCATGAACACCATTCAATTCCTCAGGCAAATCTAACCAATAGGCCATAGGGCCTACCTTTTCGATAATCTCAAAAGGTCTAACAAATCTAGGTGCTAACTTCCCTTTCTTCCCAAAGCGTACCACACCTTTCCAAGATGATACTTTGAGCAAGACATAGTCACCTACACTAAACTCTAGAGGCTTCCTCCTCTTATCAGCATAACTTTTCTGACGATCACGCGTAGCCTTAAGTCTATCCTTAATCTATGAGATCTTCTTAGTAGTCTCTTGCACTAACTCAGGTCCTATCAACTGACCTTCTCCATCCTCAGCCCACATAATTAGCGAACGACACTTTCTACCATACAATGCCTCAAAGGGAGCACATCTCACACTAGCATGATAACTATTGTTATACGAAAACCCAACCAACGGAAGATGAACATCCCAACTTCCTCCGAAGTCTAGGGCGCACGCTCTAAGCATGTCTTCCAAAGTCTGAATAGTACGCTCACTCTAACCATCGGTTTGAGGGTGATAAGCCGTACTCATGTCTAAACGAGTTCCTAATGCCTCTTGCATTGACTGCCAAAACATTGATGTGAAACAACTATCATGATCTGATATAATCGAGATCGGTACACCATGTCTAGCAACTATCTCATTCAAATACAATCTAGCCAACCTTTCCATCTTATAATCCTCACGCATAGGTAGAAAATGAGCAGACTTAGTCAATCGGTCCACAATAACCCAGATTGTATCATGCCCACTACTAGTCCTAGACAACTTAGTCATAAAATCCATAGATATCCCTTCCCATTTCCATATGGGAATCTTAGGTTATTGGAGCAAGCCAGATGGCCTTTGATGCTCAGCCTTAACCTTCAGACAAGTCAAACACTTACTAACATACTCAACTATATCCTTTTTCATTCTAGGCCACTAATACCTATCTCTCAAATCATAATACATCTTATCAGCACCTGGGTGTACAGAGTACTTTGACTTATGGGCCTAATCCATTATCAGGGTTCTCACCTCACCCTTCAAAGGTACCCATATTCGATCCAGGTAGTACAAAGTTCCATCACTTCTCTGTTTTATCATTTTATCCAAACCTTTCTGCAATCTTGCAAACTCATCCACAGCCTCCTTCTGAGCCGCCGATATCCTATCCTTGATACTCTACTAAAAGGTCATATTCATAACTTTAACTCTCTTAGGCTTTACTCTTTCCTTCCTACTTAGGGCTTCAACTACCACATTCGCCTTACCAGGATGGTAAAGAATTTCACAGTCATAATCACTAAACAACTCTATTCAGCGACGATGTCGCATATTCAACTCTTTCTGACTAAAGATATGATGAAGACTCATATGATCCATATAGATGACACTCTTTGTCCCATACAGATAATGTCTCCAGATCTTAAGTGCAAACATAACCGCACCCAACTCCAAATCATGGGTAGTATAATTCTTCTTATGATTTTTCAACTGCCTAGATGCATAGGCTATCACTTTACCTCTTTGCATTAACACACAGCCTAGTCCTATCTCGGACGCATCAAAATATACCACAAAGTCTTCCGGTCTATCGGGGAGAGCTAGAACAGGCGCATTACACAACTTATCCTTTAAGGTTTAAAATTCTAATTCCTGTTCCTCACCCCAATCAAAAACCTTACACTTCTGAGTCAAGATAGTAAGAGACTTAGCTATCTTAGAAAATTTCTCAATGAACCTACGGTAATATCCAACCAATCCTAAGAATGAACAAACCTCAGTCGGAGTTCTAGGGGCTTTCCAATTCTTAACAGCTTCAATCTTACTAGGGTCTACATGAATCCCATTACCATTTATCATGTGCCTAAGAAACTGCACTTCTCTTAGCCAGAATTCACACTTAGAAAACTTAGCATACAGTTTCTCTTTTTTGAGCAGTCCTAAGACTAACCTTAAGTGTTCTACATGCTCCTCTCGAGTCTTAGAGTAGATTAAGATATCGTATATAAACACTATCACAAACTTATCAAGATAAGGTTTAAAAACTCTATTCATCAAATCCATAAATACCGTTGGTGCGTTAGTCAGACCAAAGGGCATTACTCTGAACTCAAAATGTCCATAACGAGTTCTAAACACAGTCTTTGGAATGTCATCCTCATGCACTCTCAACTGATGGTATCCAGACCTAAGATCTATCTTCGAGAAAAACTGCGACCCTTGCAGTTGATCAAATAGATCATCAATTCTAGGAAGCGGATAACGATTCTTAACAGTCAACTTGTTCAATTCTCTATAATCAATGTACATCCTAAAAGAACCATCCTTTTTCTTAACGAACAACACCGACGCTCCCCAAGGCGACGAACTTGGTCGAATGAAACCTTTGTCTTGGAGTTCCTTGAGTTGTTCCGACAACTCCTCCAATTCAGAAGGTGCCAAACGATAAGGAAACTTTGCTACCGGTATTACTCCAGGGGTTAACTCAATTTGAAACTCAATTTCCCGAATAGGCGGTAATCCAGATAGATCATCCGGGAATACCTCAAGAAAATCTCTAACCACAATAATCTCTTCTTGTTTCTTATCACCAGCCTTAACACCCATAAAAAATATTGCTTTCTCTTCCGGTCTCTCTCCTTATACTCTAAGCACCTTGCTATCCGGTAGTGGTATCCTCACTACCTTCTCATGGCAAATTATTTCAGCTTTATAATTAGACAACCATTCCATACTTATAATCACATCAAAACTCCTATGCCCAAAAGGTATCAAATCGATGTCAAAGACATGACCCTCGATTTCTAGTTTGCAATTCTTAATAACCTTATCAATCTTTACTAGCTGTCCGCTAGCTATCTTAATCTCGTAACTGAATCCTAAATCCTTGTCCTCTTATTATCATCCCTACCATTCTTATCCTTGCTAGGTTCCCTTACATTTCCTCTTTTCTTAACCTTCTTAATTGATCCATTCCTAACAGCCTCATCGGTCAGTGCACCAAAAATCTGCACAGCCTTCTGCATAGTCGTTGGCTCCGTTGCTGCCACCATCCCACGAATTTGTGGAGCAAGGCCATGTACATACCTCTCAATTATCCCACTCTATGGAGTTACCAAATGCGGGACTAACCTCGCCAACTCATGAAACCTATCAGTATACGCAGCATGGCCAGCCCCGACTATAGTGTGATTCCACCATTCAGATTCCAATTTTTGCATCTCATGACTAGGACAAAACTCTTGTATCATCATAAACTTAAAGTCATTCCATGACATACTAACAGCAACTTCCCGGCTTAGCGTGCGGATCTAAGAGTTCCACCACATTAAAGCCTTACCCACAAATAAACCAGCAGTGTATTTCACTTTTTGGTCATTACTACAACTACTCATATCCTGTACGTTCTCCATTTTCTCGATCCAACGAGTAAGAACTACAACACCTCCTTTACCATCATATTCCTTAGGGTTACAAGCTAAGAACTCCTTATATGAACAACCCACCCGGTTGTCATTTACTATCACATTCCTAACGTTCTCCTGAACGTTCTCATTAACCACATTACCATTTTGATTTCCAACATTTCCTCGGTTACTAACCTGAGCTAGCATGGCGGGTAAGAGGTTCTACAATTGTTGGGCAATGATCGTTGAGAAGTCGGGTGTACACCATTGGCTCCCTCTACATTCTCATTGACTCCCTTTATACCCTCATTAGCTCCCAAATCCTGGTCATTTCCTTGACCATTCAAATCCTTAATACGCTCAACATTACCTTCCCCAAGTCTTCTACCCCTTCCACCTCTACCAACCTATTCCCCCTCCTAATGATTCGGTAGTAGGCCGGCCAACACTTCGGGTCATCACCCTTGGCGGCATTATCCACACGAGGGAGAACATGAGCAACGTTAGGCAAGTGGGAAAACTAACATATATATATATATAGAACATCTTTATTTTATATTATATATATATTTATATTATATATATATATATATATATATAATATAGATATATATATATTAACGCTTACTATAATAAAGCTATACAATAACACACCTTACGTTGTCACCATCGGATTTGTGTGAACAAATTACTAATTATGAGTGGTGTGATACGCTTATAACTTACGTTGGCCAAGTAATTTATATTCGCTCCTTTCCAGTCATACTCGTACTTGAGCTCACATATTTTAAATGAATGACCAATAACTAAGCACACCCGCGAACACGCGACAACAAACAAAAGCGGAACACCGCGCCACAATTGATTCTTTCGTAACTAAACGAGGATCTTAGGTTATTAGTTACGGCCAATCCACCTGTTCTCTATAATCTTAGCTCTGATGTACCAATCGTCAAAGCCGACAATGGTTGGAACTCAGGAATGCAACATATATGATCAATCATAAAACACAAGAAACAAAAATGAAAAAACTACAAATGCATAAACATCAAGTGTTACGAAGTCCATCAACCTCGAACAACCTCGAGTGATGTCCCAAATCACTTCATCGGCAAAAAGTGTGCAGACTTAGTAAGATGGTCTACAATCACCCAAATGGTATCATAACAACTTGACGTCTTAGGGAGCTTGGTGATAAAATCCATGGTGATATTATCCCACTTCTACTAAGGTATCTCAGGTTGCACCAACAAACCAGATGGTTGTTTCTGGTGTTCAGCTTTGACCTTTAAGCATGTCAAATACTTGCTAACATAGATGGCAATATCGGCTTTCATGTTGGGCCACCAATACAATTTCCTCATGTCTTGGTACATCTTTTCAGAACTCGAATGAACAAAATATTTTAACTTGTGAGACTCATGCATAATCAAAGTCCTTAGATCACCAAAGCATGGCAACCAACTCCTGTTCTTCAAACATAGTGTTCCACCAGCACGCGGTTCTAACTTCTCTTTCCTGATCATACCTCCCACATCTTCAGCCTCAAAGTTCTCTGGTTTCCTTGCTTCAATCCGAGCGCTCAATTTTTTTTTCGGAAGATCCAAACCAATGGTCATAACTAAGGCTCGAATCCGTAATGGCTTAATTCGTTCTTTTTTGCTCAAAGCGTCAGCTACTACATTTTCCTTTCCCGAGTGATAACGAATTTCGCAATCGTAATCACCGAGCAACTCCAACCAACGCCGTTGCCTCATGTTCAACTCCTTCTAATCAAGGATGTGTTGTAAACATTTATGATCAGTGAAGATGGTACACTTTGTTCTATATAGATAGTGTCTCCAAATCTTTAGAGCGAACACTACTGCTCCTAATTCCAAATCATGAGTTGTGTAATTCTTCTCATGAATCTTCAATTGACGTGATGCATAAGCAATCACCTTCTCATTCTGCATCAACACAACACCTAATCCTTTATGTGAAGCATCACAATCGACTATAAAGTTCTTAGCTCCTTCAGGTAAAGCCAAGATAGGTGCGCTACATAGTTTCTGCTTCAATAACTGAAATGCGGCTTCTTCTTTTTCGCCCCAATCAAACTTGACCTTATTGTGGGTTAGCTTGGTCATTGATTTGGCGATCTTTGAAAATCCTTCAATGAATCTTCGATAATAACCGGCAAGACCTAAAACTTGATGAATCTCTGTTGGAGTCTTAGGAGATGCCCAATCTTTAATAGACTCGATCTTGGCGGGATCCACATGAATGTCTTGACTGTCAATCACATGACCGAGGAACTGTACTTTAGGAATCCATAGTTCACATTTAGAGAACTTGGCATACAACTCCTTCTTCTTAAGTAACTCTAAGATTAACTTAAGATGCTCTTCATGCTCTTGCTTGTTCTTTGAGTAGATCAGAATATCGTCAATAAAGACAATAACGAATTTTTCCAGATATGGTTTGCACACCCGATTCATGAGGTCCATAAATACCGCCGGTGCGTTCGTCAAACCAAAAGGCATAAATTGAAATTCATAATGGCTGTAACGAGTTCTGAATGCGGTCTTTGGGATGTCTTCTTCATGAACTCTCAGTTGATGATAACCCGATCTCAGGTCGATCTTCGAGTAGACACTCAACCCTTGAAGTTGATCGAATAAATCGTCAATTCTTTGAAGCGGATAATGGTTCTTTACAGTTAGCTTATTTAATTCCCGGTAATCGATGCACATCCAGAATGATCCATCCTTCTTCTTGACAAACAAGACCAGAGCTCCCCAAGGTGAGGAACTGGGTCTTATAAAGCCTTTGTCAGAAAGCTCTTGTAGTTGATCGGACAATTCTTTCATTTCGGATGGAGCTAATCGATAAGGCGCCCGTGTTATAATTGCAGCACCAGGTATCAAATCAATTTGAAATTCCACTTGTCGGGTTGGTGGAATACCCGACAAGTCCTCGGGAAATACTTTGGGGAAATCTCGAAAAATAGGTACATCTTCAAGTCGCTTCTCGTCTGACTTGTCTTCAGCCTTCTTTACAGTAATATGTGCCAAAAAGACAGGACATCCTTTCAGCAAATACTTTTGAGTTTTGGTGCACGAGATGATGTTTAATCGAGACTCGTATCCGTTGTTGCTTCCGACACCATAAATAGTTAAGATTTCATTCCCAAATGGAATACGAATGATCTTCTCATCACAGACGATCACAACATGATACTTCGATAACCAATCCATGCCAATTATGACGTCAAAACTACCAAGTTCTACGGGAATTAAGTTGATATTGAATGGATGATTTAAGAAGTTTAAAGTGCTACCCCGTATGATAGTATTAACTCTAATTATTTTTCCATCGGCTAGTTCGACATCATAATCATGGTCTAGTATAGATGAGACGATATCAATTAGGGAACTAAATGCAGTAGACACAAAACTCATATCAGCACCAATATCAAATAGGATAGAAGCATAGCGGCCGTTTAGGAGGAAGGTACCCGTAACGATATTGGAGTTTGGGTTTGTCCCTGCATTTCCTACTGCATAAGCCCTTGCCCGCGCTTCACCATTTCCAGCTTGATTTCCATGGTTCTTGTTTTTTAACTTAGGGAAATCTTTCTTGCAATGCCCCTGAACTCTACACTCAAAGCAAGTGATAACCCTCTAAATCACCCTAGGGGCTCTCTGGTTGTTATTATAATCATAGGCCAAATGGCCTATTGTGATGGTAGTTGCATTTTGTGCATAGAGGTAGAGATCTTCCATACTCTTTCTTCTCACTAGGCCCAGCTGTGTAAGCCCTGGCTATATTTTGCCTTTTGTGAGGCTGTTGTTGAGTGTGGTTGTTCCTTGAGTTATCATCAAGCTTTCTTTTGTTCTCAGCGTGTCTTTTAGAAAATGTACGGATCATTTGATCCATCAGTTCATTAATAAACTCAATTGCCTCTTGGATTGTTTTTGGCTTGGATGCCATCACACTACCTTGAATCATGCTGGGAAGTCCACCAACATACTTCTTAACCTCATCAGATTCCTTGGGAAACATTCTCCCACACATTAGTGCCAACTCTTGAAAACATTATGTATAGCTCACAACATCAGTACCCTTAACCTTCAGGTTCCAGATTTCAATTTCCAACTTCTTGATTTCACTTCTTGGGCAATACTTGGCGGTCATCATTTTCTTTAGTGTTTTCCATGGCATTACGTAAGAAGCATCATGACCAACAATCTTAATGTGGAAATTCTACCACGTCAGTGCACTGCCAAGTAGAGTGCAAGTGGCAAACTTGATTTGGCACACGACAGTGCAGTTGCTAATGTGGAATACAGATTCCATATTCTCAAACCACTGATTCAAACTACGACTCCTTTAGTACCTATAAATTTAAGGGGTGGGCATTTCAAGAAGTCACTATACGTGCACTCACGGGTAGTAGGCACAGTTCTCCTTTCGCCACTTCCTGATTCGTGGCTGTCATCTTCATTTCTAATGTTTCTGTTTGCTTCATGTTTTGCCAATGCATCTACCACACTTCGGGCTACCAATGCCTTAATAGCACCATCAGACATAGGGGTGGTGGTTCTCTTTGGAGCCATTTTCTTCTAAATCACAAGAAAATATAATACACGTTAGATTTCATACAATCATAAACGTGACATGACATATGCATAATATATAAAATGAGATCACAACACACAGTGAAATATATAACCGAAGTGAGATCAACAATGACATAAATAAATTGACATTCATACATAACAATATCGATAACATACATGATGGTTTTTGGTTACAAAATGAAAAATACGATCCTAGAGCCATGCTAGCTGGGAGTTACCCATATTACTTAGCTTGCTATACAAAATAGCTAAATGGTGACACAAGATCCCTACAACTTACTACCTAGGAGTTACCTATAAAACTTAGCAGGCTATACAGGATAGCTAACAAATGATACAACACTAACAACTACTACTAGCATCAGCTGGTCTATCCTGGTGCTCTACATCTCTAGTACGTGCTAGCTCTTTGAACTTGTCATGATCATGCTGAATGTGACTCGTCAATCTATCACCATCGTCAATCCTCTGTCTCTGCAGCACACTAAAATCCCTCTGTAATGCTCTGATACGAGCCTCCATAGCCTGTCTCCTACTCTCAGAATGAGCCCATGCATGTCGGGCATAGACAGCCTCTCGCTCATAAGAAAGAGACATAGAGCAAAAATATCACCTCTCTCTCGTCAGTAAGGAGATCCGAGCTCTCAACAAATCTCGGTCATCCTGAGCGTCCTCATGACGCACATAGAGCCCATGAGCATCCTGCCTCTCAGTGGCAGCAAGATCTGTCACCCTCTCATTGACCTCCTCTACGGCGATCATCACTCTACCTTCAAAGGCTCAAATACTAGCATCAAAGGTATCAATAAATCCGTAGTCAACCCTACGAGCTAAAGTATGTCATGTCTGCCTAGCAGCAACAGCAGCTGTCGAGCTCTCCCCGACCTCAAACCTGAAAGTGGGAGCAGTGAGACACACCCTCTTCCGAGGCGGCATATCATCATCGGGAATATCACTCCCATGATCAGCAGATGGTAACAACAATGGTGGTGATGGTACAAGTAGTGGTGGAGATGGTACATGTAGTAGAGGTGATGGTATCTGAGGGAGTAGAGATAAATATGATGTAAGTGGTGATGGTGATGTTGATGGTGGAGTGGGTGCAACAGCGTATTCAACAATACATGCCTTAACAAATGCAGATAATGGTGTCTGGGGTTTGACTGTCATCCGTGCCCTACAAAGACGAGTCATGGATGATGAAACAATAGTACAAGGTGGTGGTGGTGTAGCTGCAGACTCGTCGGTCTCAAGCGGTTCTGTCTCCTCAGCTGAGGGGACAGGGTCAATAGCAGGTAATGCAACAAAGTCGGCCGAAGCTAGATGCTCTTCCTCCCCATCCTCATCCTCTTCGGAGGCCTCCTCTCATCATCATCATCCTCGGAGGACTCCTCCTCCTCTTCCTTATCATTTCCCTCATCAGCGAGATCCTCCTCAGGGTCCTCCTCCAAAGGATCGGAGTTAGCAACATAGCCCGGTGATAGGGCAGTGGGTGAAACATCAGCAGGCAGAGGTTGATCCTCAACCGGTATCTCATCGTCAGATGAAGCTAAATACTCTGGATACTTGGGACCAGACACATAATCAGGTGATGGTGGTGCCTTCTCTGGAGACTGCGGTGCAGCCTTTGGTGACTGTGGCTCAGCATCAGATATTAAGTGAAATCCCCATGGTGGTAAGTCAGAATTAGAAGATATAGACGTGTAGGTGACCGTAGATGAAGACATGACTGATGTAACAATAAAATTAACTTATATAAGTATAATGTATAAGACATGTATAGAAATATACGTAATATAATATAAATACGTATATAGATCATGTAAGCAGTCAATGCAAACAAATAGTGTATGTATGTCCGTGAAAAAACTTTTGTATGATGTAGTGTTTGAAAATGGTTATAGTCCAAGTAAAACATTTGACCTGGTTCCCTATAACCTTGGCTCTAGATACCAATCTGTAACACCCCCAAATTGGGTCGCAGCGGAATAAGGGTCTAGGAGTGTTACTTCATAGATTAATAGCACAAGATATGAGAGAACGACCTCTAAATGAGTCGTTTAAAAATGATACATTAGGTTTAACTGAAATGTTGTTACAAAAGCTCCATGCTTTAATTGTTCATCCATAAAAATGTAAAGATCTTGATACATAACAAATATCCCAAAATGTAATGCATTTAAATCTCTATTGCAATATGACTCCAAAATGTTGCATCAAATGTATCCACGTTCTTATGCTCTTATTGACATGAGAAAAACATTGTTTAAAACGTCAATATAAAGTTGGTGAATTCACGGGTTTAAGTAATGTATAAAGTTGAACCACAAGATTTCAAAGTGTATGACAATGTAACACATACAATATCACAAAAGTAATTACGAATGCACTAAGCTCATGACATTGAAGCTACAACATGTATGTCTGCAATTTAATGCCAATAATGTGCCCGTGTAGATGTTCAACCCGCAACATCCAAATCCAACATGGTATACGTCCGTTAGTTCGGTACCGCCAAAACTAGTGAGCGTTACTCACCCGAAAGGGGATGTCAATGCCAAATATATCTATTTATAACATTCGCGCTTACACCGAGTAATTAACAGTTTATGATTTATGGGCATAGTGGGTTATCGCTACTTAGGCAATCTTGTAATTTGTTTAAAAGTGTACCTGCGTCCAAATGTAAAACAATGCATGTTTCTTACACCTAAAGTTGTATATTATTGTAATTGTATAAAATGGGGCTATGAACTCACCTTAAGTGATGGTATGAATGTATGAGTGATAAATCAATATGTGTCGGCACAACTAGCCGAAATGCAACCTAATTAAATATAAGTCGTATAAGAATGTATACTTGAATAATAAAACAACAATATAAATTATAGAGTTATATCACCACCTAATAGTTTTGGTTTAATTTATAAAAGTTGAAACAATATTTTAGTCACACTTGATATTTAATGTCCAAGTATTTGTATCCGTAAAAATATTATTTTCGTACAATAATTGATTATTTGTTAATAATACTTTATTTATTATTTTTATTATTAATATTATGATATTATATAAATAGTTTAATTATTTTATAAAATAATATTTATAAAGTTAAAAACATGTATAAATATTATATAAGTAATACTACATTATTTCTTAATGTTTTATAACCCAAACGCACCCGAAAACACTCGTAAACCCATTTTATAATTCTAACAACTTTATATGTTTTCAATAAAAGTGAATAAAATTATTTATAAAAGTTAACTAGCATAAAAGTAATTAGAGTCGAATTACTTTATAAAAGTAATTACTTTGCCTATGGTCACAAATAGGGCGATCACATATAAAGATAGCCCTATTTGAATAATTGTTGTTGTACTGTTGAATTTGATGACTTTGTTCATATTTGAACATTTTGTTCATATATGTGATAATTGTTCAAATAGGAAATCCTTAACAGAAAAACCAAAGGCATCAAATTCAACAGTATAAAGTTTATGTGATGGTATAAAGCTGAAAGCTTTATAAAAGCTGTGAAAATAATATATAGTTTTGAAATCTTTAAAAATTCATAACTTTCTTATTTTAAATCCGTTTTTTGAGTTCTTTATATATTCGGAATCGTGTCGAGATGATCTATCAAAATCTCATGTTTATAAATTGTATAAAAATTTGAGCAGAAACAGTAAATATAAACTGTTTTATATAAAAACACTTTTATATATATTTAATTACTGGAATCTCGTAAAATTCATATCTCCTTCGTTATAGCTCTGTTTTTCAAGTTTCTTATATATTCGGAATCGTCTTGAAGCATACTATTTTAATCTCAGGTTTATAAAATGCATTGAAAATCGTGCCATTCCAAAAAATACATTTTGTCCGAATATATATATATGTCTAAAAAAATTGTTTTTATAACTTTAATTATTACAAGTCTTTTAAATTAACTAATACAACATAATTTGCATACTTTAGGTCCTCTAATTTATGTCCAATATGTCCCAAATAAAATATCCACAATAATTATTTATTTATAAAACTATATAAATAAATTGTAACTATTAATTATATAAATTATCCAACACTTGCAATATATCAAATAGAATATGTTCTTGTATTCTGACATATTTTGAACACATTCTTACCATGACTATGTATTTTCTTAATTATGTATAAGCTTGTTTTATTTTATAAACTTTATAAAATAAATACTAAATGGTGATTTAACAATATAACAATTATATATGTATATAAATGAAATAATTATGAAAGTGTAAGGATTATGATGGACCTTGTATGAATGTAAGAAGAGATGAACACAATCAAAACCTAATCTTCAACCCAAAATCCTTATGATAAACCCTAGTTTTTATCTTGAAAACCCTAATTCTTCTTCTTGTAAACTCTTAATTTTATGAAACCCTAGCTTTGAAATACCTTTGATATATCTTAGATATCAAACCTAAACACTCTTGTATGCTTGAATTGTTGCTAAATAAAAACTATGAAACTTTTTTGTTACACTTTTTGAGCCAACAATTTTAAGAAGGAAAACAAGTGAGAAATTCTTTGATTATATTGCTAGTTACAATGAGCTCCCTTTTATAGTGCAAGTATTACACAATCCACTACACAAAACCGTAGCTTATGAGTGGTTTAGCATATTAAGTATAAGTGCTCTCCTCCTCCTTAGGAGGAGCCACGGTCAATAATGAAAAGGAGGACAAGATGAGCTAGGTTATCCTATGGGTAAAGAGATGATGGTTTACATGGTGGTTAAGAGCTAGTGTACTTCATGCAAGAGTAGAATTCGTGGGATGTTTTGATTTAATTACTTGTGTATGCATATGTAGAATCGGCTAGTATGGGTATTAAGATATAAATGATAATTTTTTTAGGTATTGGGTATAAAAGTGGGTATTTGTTGAAGTATAGATGGGTATTGGTGCTTCCATGCATGCATAAATGTATTTTATTGCGAAACGCAAACGTTTTACGTAACCAATAAAAATAAAAAGTGAAAAGTTATAAATTATCTTCGTAATAATTATATAACACTTGCTTGGCATAAAATTTTATTTGTTTGATGACGGTTTACATTGAATGATGATTTTTAGTTTACGCGATTTAACCTAACGATGAAAATTAAAAGTAAACGCCCAAAAGTATAAAAATAAATAATTGAAATTATGAATTCGCAAAATGACCTAAAATAACGGATTGTTACAAAGCTTCTTCTAGTGACTCGACCCCTCCAACCGCGAAGTGTTTGAAGATTGACTCGATTGTGCTCTCATGGATATTCATGACTTTATCCAAAACCCTTCAAGCTTGACTTGTGGTTGACGACCCTTAAACGGCTAAGGAAGCTTTGGATCTTCTTGTGGAGATCTTCAATGACAATAAGCGGTCTTGTTCTTTTGCATTGAAGGCAGAATTACACTCCATGAAACTTAGAGATTTGAGCATCGATGCTTACTTTCGTAAGATCGAATCCATTGCAACTATTTTGACTAGTCTTGGGTCTCCTATTAGCAATGATGATGTGGTTACTGTCGCCATTAAGGTCTTACCTGACAAATATGAGAATGTCTCCGGCATTATTACTCATCGGGAACCCATCCCAGATCTTTAAATGGCCCATTTTATGTTCACCACCGAGGAGATGCGGTTAAAGACACGGGCTCAAGCTGCTTCTATTGATTATACTTCCTCATTACCTATGGTTTTGTTGGCTAATTCCGATACTAGTGCTCGACGTTATAATGTTGCTACGGACAAGGTAAATAAGCCTTGTTTTAATTTTAATAAAGGTTTTTGTCGTTTTGGTGAGCATTGTAAGTTTCTACATAATGGGGTTCATGGAAATCCTTCACTTTGGTCATCTAGTAATACTCGCTCTATTTCCTCATCGATCAAACCTAACATGACTCCCAAGCAAACGATGGCACTTATTCAATCACAACAAGCACTTTTGGATAAATATAAGCATGGTAATATGGGACTAAATGCATTTGGTGGGAATATGTCAAGTGGAAATTTGGCTTCTAACACTCACGTGGCTCTTCATAATGGACCGGCCATTTCTTATGCGTCGTACAATAGTCCATTGGGTTTTCATATGCCATAGCCGGTCCAACATGTGACTTATCAGTTAGCCAAGCCGTCATCTACTCTGGCCCAGTTCTACTTCCACCCTGTCTAGTCAGCCAATTTGCGTCAGTTGGCCCAATATTTATCTCAAATGGGTCAGCAAGTCATACCAGGTCACCAGGTCAACTGGGTCAAGCTTCGGGTTAGCAGGTACACTCGAGCCATCCAAGTTAACCATCAGGGCATGAGACTATTTTACCCAATGCTTTTAATGCCATGACTCTACAAGATCTGTTTCGGGTAATTGGAACATGAACACAAGTGTGAGCTCTCACCTTAATGATTATGTTTCTAGTCTTACTGATGTTTTTAATATGTGTATTTATCCATCTGTCTTGGTTGGTGACGGGTATTCAATACCCCATAGTGTTTTTCCTACTTCTCATCGACCCCTTTAATTACATAATGTTCTTATTACTCTTAATATTATTAAAAACTTAATTTTGGTCCGTTAATTTGTTCATGATAATTGTTGTACTGTTGAATTTGATGCCTTTGGTTTTTCTGTTAAGGATTTCCTAAATTGTCAGGTTCTACTCCGATGTGATAGCACTAGAGATCTTTATAAAGTGCTATCGTCACTGGATTTCCAAACACCCATATATCTTCATATCGTCACAAATAGCGCACCAAACCGAATGTAGATTAATTCATCTTCTATCCAAGTTAACTCTTGTTGGAAGTCTTTCATTTGCGACTCTCCAAGAATTGATATTAATTTTGATAGGAATGCACTTGTTCCATCTTGTTTGATATTGAGTCATGGTTGTTGTAGAATTTGTGTAGATATTTCTAAACCCTTTGACCGAAAAATTCCTTAAAGTACAAGCTGTAAATTCCCACGAGTCTCGAGAGTTGGTAAGTTATAACTAAGAAACAAGATTATTTAGAGCTTCTAAAACGTGAATTTTCTCTTCATAACGTGGAGTCATCCTCTATTCCCAAGAAAAATGGAGCCTATAAGTGCCTGATGGGCCAATGACATTTGGAGAGGGATTTGTGCGACTATTTTCATTAAATAAATTGGGTCTAACACCAGTAGCATGCCATGGATCTTGAATCACAGGGGTGGGAACGATAGCGGGAAAAGGAGAGTACATTGGGGATCTGTTGACTACTCGAACATCTTTAGAAACTTCAAGTCGGTATAACCAGGGAAAAGTCTCACTTAAGGAAGGACCACCCAACCATTTGTCTAGCCAAAACTTTTCTATTTCACCATTACCAATCTTGGTTTTAAAAAGAGAAGGAAAGTCTATTGTTGCGGTTGTCGTAAGGGACTTCTACAAGAGTTTTACAACTCTCTAGGCAGTGTACCTAACCGTTGTAGTGTAGTATAGGCAAGACTCGAGGGTTGTTATTGTTCTCTAGGGGAATAGGTTGGGAAGGCTTGATCATGGTCTAACAGAATTATAAGGGTTGAGAGAAGATTCTCTTTGTATTTTTATGTTTATAGGAAAGTAGGTAAATCATATGTTTGAGAGATTGGTTGATTTTAGCTATTAAACTAAATAATAAACTACGCTACTAGTGATAACAATATAATAAAAGATTGTGTTTATTTAATCATGTATTACTCCCTAGATTGCTTCTCCTAGTGTTGTAGCTTTGTCACACTTGTGATGATATATGTAATTATTTCCTAAGTCATGAACGAATTACACGAACCCGTGTGAATATCCCTTTTTATAAGCATTTGATATTGGTCTAAGATGATTCACAGTTGGTTTTGAGCCAACAGTATTAACTGTTCTGACAGTAGTATTAACACTTGCACCAGCAGTATTAATTTTGCTAGACTTGGTTAGTACTGCTTGTGGAACAAATTTTCTATTGGGGTGAGGGTGAGTTATTTTATTAGCAAAGTTCTTGTGATTCACCCTACTTGAGTTGTTCCACACTGGTCGTATAACCTTTTTATCACACACATAATGGAGATGCTTAAAACTACCACAAAAAAAATAAGCTTTATTAATATTTTAAGTCACTTCCTAGTTCCTTTGGGACATAAGATTGTTCTGTTTCTTTGGTTCTCTTAGGATAGTGATTGTTTTGTTTAGATGTTTCTCCTTCTCTATGTTTCCCTTTGCAGACTTTAACAAATTTTATATTTTCAGTGCTAGATAACAGTCTATTCTGAGGTTTAATTTCTACCTCACTTCTTCATTAGAATTCTAATCCCTCATTGACTAGGAGGTTTAAAGCTTATCATCCTTAACAGTTTAAGGTTCTACTGCATCACATTACTTTTTAAACCAGCAGACTCATAAATTCTGATTCACTTCTTAACATTACTTAGGTGTTACATTAGTAGTAACATCCATATTCTCACTTTCAACTTATTTTATCTATAACGGTAGATCAGGTTTGATGGGAATGATGTTCCCTGTAATAAGGTTGGGGGAATTGCATGAAACCTTATCAGATTTGGATTATTATGCTCTAAATTTTCTTAATCTTTCTTGATGTATTCATAAAACTTTCTACTGTAGGAGAAGTTGCAGTAGAAGAAACTGTATTATATCCTAGTCTAGTTTTAAACTTGTCAACAATTTGACTTTCCAGCAAATTATTCAAAGATTTAGATGAATTTGAAAATTCTCTAATGTTAGTTAACTTCATCTTCTCTTTTTCTGGCTTTTTCCATAAGTTTTTTGTTTTCAATTAAAGCATTATTCTTGTGTTTAACTTCAGATTTATACCCATTAATGGCTCTCTTCATTACACAGGCCTCTTTTTTCTTATAGTGAGCTAGTCTAGCTTCTACTGATTCTAAACCTGCTTTATAAGATACTAAATTAAAAATTGTGATCTTGTAATCAGAAGACAAAAACTTCATATTGTTCTTTGGTGTAGCATAGCTTTTATACATGATTTGAACAAAGAATCTACCTCAGAATTGAACTGGAAGAACTTCCTGAAGATGTATGTGCCATTAATGCAAAGTTTGTAGGATGCTCTTCCTTAGCTTGGTAGCTCCAGCCATAACCTCCAATTCCATCTTGAGCAACCAAGGTATTTTCAGTGGGAGTTTCCACTGTTACAGGTTCTTTGTGTTATTCTCTGTTCCTTATTTTCTGATTTCTAAGAGCTCTACTTCCTGCAAAGTGACCATATTTATGACAAATTATAGCAGTCCACTTTTGGAACTGGTCAAATCCAACTGCTTTAACCATTTACATCCAATCCATCATGTCCTATTGTTGAATCTCTAGCTCTAATTGTCTGCATGGGGCAATTCCATTGTAATTTTCATTTCTTCTAGATCATTGGATTGATTTGTTCTTTAAATCTCTTGTGTAAGTTGAGGGAGAATTTGGCTGATAGCTAGGAAAGCACAGAGCACCAGCATCACTAAGATTATCTCCAGATGCAGGATTACTTTGATTATGAGCAGCACTAACTCCATAAGCAGTGTTATCTGCTTCATTTATGTTGCTATTGCTGTTGGTGTTGTGGGTGGGACACAAAAAGCCACATTTTATGGATTTTGACTTGTACTTGATGATCATGAGATTTCAGGTTCATTATATCTTTAGTTGTTGTATATAGTCATCCCATACTGATGGTACTATTTCCTGTTTGGTCCTCCAGTCAAACGCTTGAGTCTTCCATTCAGATGGAAGACTTCTCAACAATTTTAAGTTTGGTCCTCTTGTGTATATTACTTCGCCTTTATCTCCAACGGACTATAAGTTTGCAACCTATCAAAAGTTTGATCCATTGTCTCTGACTTATCCTGCAAAGTTCTATATTGGTGCTTGAGAAGAGCTCTTTAAAAACTTTCTTGGATTCATTGTTCCTCACAATACTTCTTCTTACAATGTGGGGGGGCATGTCCATGGGCAATTTTGCTTTTTATATTGAATGAACTTCATTGATCCTTATTTGGGAGTGCCATCAACAGAGTTCCTCTAGCTTTCATCTCATTCCTTGTGTCCTGCTTTTCTTCTACATTAGTAGGTTCATATTTCTGCTCAGTTTCTTAACAGTTCTCTTCAGCAACTTTGTAACCATTTATAATTACTTTCCAGAGGGAGTTTTAATCAGTCATGAGAAAGTATTGTTCTATTCCTCCATTACCAGAGATCAATAATCCCCTGGGCTGGGATAGGGAGTTTTGCAGTCAGAGTTGTAGAATTAGTTCCTGCCTCTATCTTATCACTGAGAATTAGATCTTGTATGTGTTGTTGGTTTCTTCTTATTTAAAGCTTCACAACAAGCTCTGATACCACTTATTGATCCCAATGAACAGATCTTGAACTCCTTAGCTTGATGTAAGGTTTAGTAGGATCCTTGGATATATCCAATTGCACTAGTTGAAACTTTGAGAGTATGATATTAACTATCGGAATCTGAGTTTATACTACTACGAAGAATAATAATAATGAATGATTAAAAACACAGAAATATAACCAGAAAACAATAAGCTCCCATTATATTAATACGAACACTCTTTTGACAGTGTTTGGTTTATAAACTTGAAGCTATGAAAAACTATGAAAGACTGATATTATCTTGATCTATGCTTTGGGTTCCTTTTATACACACAAGGAAACCATTAATGGGCTTACCCAAAATCGCGTTATAATGATAATGCATATCTATTATAATTTAACTATGCATATTCATTTATATAACAGTAACTATCTATACAAAGACTAACATACACTAAGTGATTAACTAACTGTACTTGACTATAACTGGGCAGTATCTAACAATGTACTGGCAGCACTAACTATTATTAAGCTAGCTGTACTAATATCTTAGACTATTATCTTTAAACTTCAACACGTTCACAATTCTTGAAACCAGCTGGATTAAACTTCGAAAAACTAACAGTAGTAACTTCAGAAGCCTTCAATTTCCATCAAGTACTTGCGCCCAAATGTATTACTATGCATGTTTCTCCACCCTAAAAGTTGTAAATTTCATGTTAGTGTATAAAGGGGGCTATGAAACTTACCTTAGGGATGGTATGAATTGTATGAGTGATCAATCCATTACGTGTGGGCACAACTAGCCGGGTTGCGAACCTATTAAAAATATATGTCGTATAAGAATGTATACTTGAATAATAAACAACAATATAAATTATAGAGTTATATCACTACCTAATAGTTTTTGTTTAATTTATAAAAGTTGAAACAATGTTTAAGTCACGCTCGATATTTAATGTCTAAGTATATGTATCTGTAAAAATATTATCTTTGCCTAATAATTGATTATTAGTTAATAATGCTTGATCTAATGAAACCCTGTCTGTAAACACCTTAGAATATACCTTAAACCAATACTTGTTGACTTGTGTTATGGTAGAAATGAGACTTATGAAATTTCTTGTGCACTAATTTTTGTTTTCTATTGCATTATAAATGAGACCCTTTGTAAACTCTGATTTTAATATATCGAATGTGAAATTTATTTTAAACGTCTCTTTTGAGGTCGTTTTCTGTGACTTGTGCGTATGGACTATGAAGTAGCACCCCATAGTGGTATTCCGTTGCGTTGTGTGATTTTGGGGGTGTGACATCCTCCCTAGGAGGAGCCGCGGTCAAGAATAAAGGGGAGGACAAGATGAGCTTAGTTATCTCATGGTTTACATGGTGGTTAAGAGCTAGTGTACTTCATGCAAGAGTAGAATTAGTGGGATGTTTTGATTTAATTACTTGTGTATGCATATGTAGAATCAGCTAGTATGGGTATTAGGATAAAAATGATAAAAATTTTGGGTATTGGGTATAAAAGTAGGTATCTGTTGAAGTATAGATGGGTATTGGTGCTTCCATGCATGCATAAATGTAATTTATTGCGAAACGTAAACATTTTACGTAACCAATAAAAATAAAATGTGAAAAGTTATCAATTATCTTCGTAATAATTATATAACATTTGCTTGACGTAAACTTTTATTTGTTTGATGACGGTTTACGTTGAATGTTGATTTTTAGTTTACGCGATTTAACTAAACGATGAAAATTAAAAGTAAACGCACAAAACCCTAAAAATAAATAAAGGAAAGTATGAAGTCGTAAAATGACCTAGAATAATGGATTGTTACAGTATTCCCCCGTTAAAAGAGCCCCTCCAACCGCGAAGTGTTTGAAGATTGACTCGATTGTGCTCTCATGGATATTCATGACTTTATCCAAAACCCCCGTCACGACTTGACTTGTGTGCGTCTGAGACCTTAAACGGACTAAGTAGCTTTGGATCTTCTTGTGGAGATCTTCAATGACAATAAGCGGTCTTGTTCTTTTGCATTGAAGGCAGAATTACACTCCATGAAACTTAGAGATTTGAGCATCGATGCTTACTTTCGTAAGATCGAATCCATTGCAACTATTTTGACTAGTCTTGGGTCTCCTATTAGCAATGATGATGTAGCGCGAGTATCTGTCGCCATATGTAAGGTCTTATCATGAAAATATGAGAATGTCTCCGGCATTATTACTCATCGGGAACCCATCCCAGATCTTTAAATGGCCCATTTTATGTCACCACCTCGAGGAGATGCCGTAAAAGACCGAGGCTAAGCTGCTTCTATTGCTTTATACTTCTCATAACCTATGGTTTGGTTGTATTTCCTGCTACTAGTGCACGACGTTATAATGTTGCTGACGGACAAGGTAAATACAGCCTTGTTTTAATTTTAATAAAGGTTTTTGTCGTTTTGGTGAGCATTGTAAGTTTCTACATAATGGGGTTCATGGAAATCCTTCACTTTGGTCATCTAGTAATACTCGCTCTATTTCCTCATCGATCAAACCTAACATGACTCCCAAGCAAACGATGGCTGCATTATTCAATCACAACTCAAGCTCTTTGGTATAAATTCGCAAGCATGTGAGGTAAGATGGGACTAAATGCAGTTGGTGGGTATTGTCAGTGGAATTTGGCTTTCCTACACTCACGTCGGCTCTTCATAATGCGTAACGGCCATTTCTTATGCGTTCGGACAAGAGTCATAGGGTTTTCATATATGCCAGCCGGTCCATCATGTGACTTATCAGGTTAGCCAAGCCGTCATTCTACTCATGGACCTGTTCTACTTTAACCCTGGTCTAGTCAGCCATAATTTGCGTCAGTTTGGCCCAATGCATTTATCTCAAATGGTCAGCAAGTCATTACCAGGTCACCAGGTCAACTGGGTCAAGTTCGGGTTTGCAGGTACACTCGAGCCTCGCATCACAAGTTAAACCATCAGGGCATGAGGACTATTTTACCCAATGCTTTTTAATGCCTTATGACTCTCTTACATCTCGATCTGTTTTGGGTAATTGGAATGAACACAATTGTGTGAGCTCTCACCTTAATGATTATGTTTTTGTTTACTGCATGTTTTTTAATATGTGTATTGGATCCATCGGTCTTGGTTTGGTACAGGGTATTCATATACCACATAGCGTTTTTCCTACTTCTCTTTCGACCCCCTTTATTTAATTACATAATGTCGTATACTCCTTAATTTTATTAAAAACTTAATTTTGGTCCGTTAATTTGTTCATGATAATTGTTGTACTGTTGAAATTTGACAGCCTGTTGGCTTCTTTACGCGGTTAAGGATTTCCTAAATTTGTCAGGTTCTACTCCGTTGTGATGCATAGAGGCATCTTTATAAAGTGCTTATCGTCATGGGATTCAAACACCCTATATCTTCCTGATCGTCACAAATAGCGCAACCAAACCGAATGTAGATTATTTCATCTTCTATCCAGTTAACTACTTGTGTTGGGAGTACTTTCATTTGCGACTCTCAAGAATTGATATTAATTTTGATAGGAATGCACTTGTTCCATCTTGTTTGATATTGAGTCATGGTTGTTGTAGAATTTGTGTAGATATTTCTAAACCCTTTGACCGAAAAATTCCTTAAAGTACAAGCTGTAAATTCCCACGAGTCTCGAGAGTTGGTAAGTTATAACTAAGAAACAAGATTATTTAGAGCTTCTAAAACGTGAATTTTCACTTCATAACATGGAGTCCTCCTCCATGCCCAAGAAAAATAGAGTCTATAAGTGCCTGATGGGCCAATGCCAATTGGAGAAGGATTTGTGGGACTGTTTTCATTATATAAATTGGGCCTAACACCAGCAGTATGCCATGGATCTTGGATCACAGGGGAGGGAACAATAGCGGAAAGGAGAGTACCTTGGGGACCTGTTGACTACTCGAACATCTTTAGAAACTTCAAGTCGGTATAACCAGGGAAAAGTCTCACTTAAGGAAGGACCACCCAACCATTTGTCTAACCAAAACTTTGCTATTTCAACATTACCAATCATGGTTTAAAAACGAGAAGGAATGGAAGTCTATTGTTTGCGGTGGTCTTAAAGGGACTTCTTACAAGAGTTTTACAACTCTCTGGCGAGTAACCTAATCGTTGTAGTGTAGTTAGGCAAGACTCGAGGGTTGTTATTGTTCTTTAGGGGAATAGGTTGGGAAGGCTTGATCATGGTCTTGCAGAATTATAAGGGTTGAGAGAAGATTATTTTTGTATTTTTATGTTTATAGGAAAGTAGGTAAATCATATGTTTCGAGTAGCATTGGTTGATTTTAGCTATTAAACTAAATAATAAATGTACGCTTACTAGGTGATAAAATTAATAAAAGATTGTGTTATTTTTCATGTATTACTTCCCTAATTGCTTCTTCTCCTAGTGTTGTAGCTTTGTCACACTTGTGATGATATACGCGCGTCATTATTCCTAAGTCATGTCGAATTACACGAAACCCGTAGTTCTGTTTAATTATTCCGGTTAACTGCAACACACAAGTAAGGTAGTCTTGAAGACTATTCAAGGCCCCTAAGAGTATATTAATACTGCATTTGAATAAATTTTAGGAGTGGATCAACTCCATATAAGGGGACAAGGTTATTATGAAGACTGTACCGATGGTTCCTTTATACACAATATGTTTCCTAGACATATCTAACAGCGATCACAAAGTGCTGGTTTTCATTAGACCTAACAATGCACATTCATTCACAAGAAAAGCAACACCATTTAAGATAAAAATCCTAGGTTTCTTTTAATCATAAATTAATCACAATAGATGGTTTTCCAAACATGTTAACGGTTAAAGTAGAATAAAATGAATCCAAACAACACATAGCATATTGGAATGATTAAAGATAATCATAATTGATGAAATCATGAATGAAAGGACAGTCTACAATAGGGTTTAGAGGCCCTAAAATTTTCCCTAAAGACTGCTAAATGAACTAGGGTTCATTCCATTCTTCTTTTTATCTAAAAGTTACACATCACTTATAAACCCTTAAAAAACGGAATTTTCCGTATTTTATAGGAAAATCGCTGTGACGGCGTCGCGTGTTAATCATGACGCCATCATGAATAGAATATTCTAGATAATGGGCTGGGTCGTACAATCTGACGCCGTCTGGAGATCTTGTGACGCCGTCTTGAGATGGGTTGTGACGGCGTCACGTGTAGTCTATGACGCCGTCTCCAGGGTAGAAATTCTTAAGAGATGTTGGTGTAGGTTCGTAGTCTTGTCCGTTTCTTCTCCAAATGAGCCAAATTCACGTGTATTTCCTCCAAATGCCTTCTAAATGCTGAATACCTGAAAAGGAACGATTAAGTACCTATTTTGGGCATAAATGCATGATTTAGGAGGTTAAATGACCCTAAAAAAGTGTATAAAATGACACCTCATCAAATACCCCTATACTTAGGATTTGCTTGTCCTCAAGCAAATAGGCTTTTCTACCTAGACAATAGTAATATGAGGGTCATTTTACTTACTCTTCAAAAGTATTTTACAACACAACCTTCTAGACCTCGTAATTAAAAGCACAGAAAGTAAATACTAGCACCTCACATAAGTGTTTGGGATTCTCTCTTTCACTCGGGTGTATAATAAATTATAACATAAGGGGGAAACGAAAAATCAACACTCATTACCTATCATAGCATATAAATTACCATAGGCTTGGTAAAGGATCAAACCTCCACCGCTAGGCGCAAGCATTATTCATTACTATCTAAGAGGTCTTTTTAAAGGGTTGTGGGGTGTAGGTGTAAGATAACATATAATGGAAACAAAAATGGATGGGATACATTTGGGTGGCTTTGGGTGAATTTGGAGTGGAAGGGTTAGCTAATTATTTACACGAATACACGCTGGTTTGGTTGCTAAGCCAAGACTCAGACGAAGATATACAAACTCTACACAACTCTACATCAATCTCTTTCTTTTTCTTTTCTATATTTTTTTTGAATAACATAATACATCATAACTTGGGGTTTATAACACGTACCCCTACACTTGAGCTTTTACATGCTCGATATTTACAATCTAACTAATGACCCGATTTGAGGTGGATCAAAATAACATGGAGATCATCTAACAAACATATGGGGGTATTGACTTAGCTTTTCTTCCCCATTCTTCCACAAAATAAATACTACCATGAACCCCAATCGTCCCAAAATAGTATTCACAATAATAAGGACTTAGCAACCTTGTACTCAAATAATTAACTTGGGTTAAAACAATAATGTATTAAAAATGAGTACATACAAGGTGGGATAAGGCTATTTGGGTGTAACAATTGGTTTAAGGGTGACAATGCTCTTCATTAATAGTCCGAATTAACCAAAAAATTACGAGAACCGTGAAAAAGGATAGGCTCGGAGAGTTGTACTAGGGGCATCCTGTACTAAAGGTGAGTGCATGGCAAGGGTGTGTGATAGTTATATGATCTGTGTGACCATCATAACAATTACAGGTTTAAAACATGGGTTAATCCTAATGCCTCTTATTAAGCAAATCCTAACGCTTACTATGCGGTCTCAGGATGCATCACAAAAACAAGTTCTAGAATTTAATATACTACCGATACACTCTCATAATCCTAAAGTAACCAATACCAATGTTCCAGAAAAGGCGACAAAACCACGCATACACACCCGTAACGATGGAATAGACACACATGATTGCTCACTCCTTAACTTGAACAAGCTAAAGGTATAACATCTAAGGGCGAGCCTCATATTTTGGGGGTGGAATTTGAGGGTTTTTGTGCTAGTAATATAAATTCCTATCCATGAGACGCTATTAATACTTAATTTTCATCGGTATGTGTCATAATTTTTTTTTAAATTTGGGTCAAAATTACCTCTTATGCTATGTTTCGATATATTACCCATCATTTTAAGGACAAAGCAAATGGAAAATGAAAGAATAGTTTCTAAGGCTTATCCCCCCCCCTTTACGCTTAAGTTGAACATTGTCTCCAATGTTCTATAAAGGTACCTGTAAAAATGAATTAAGGGAAAAGAAAACAAGGAAAAGAAACTAGTACTCTCCTAGTTTGCTCAATAATGGAGAAAAAACATGTGATAACTGGTTAAATCGTCCTCCAAAAATCGTCCAATGAAACTTCCTAAGAACTTTTAAACTTCTTCTTATCAAATATAACTTGTAATCAAAGACAAAGACAACTATACCAAGCATAATATGTGCGATATAAAAAATATACAATGTGAACTTAGGGTTTGACTCGATAAAGCAGTAAAGATAGGATGAGAGAATTGTCAAACTCATTGGTTTTACAGGGTTATAACAGAAGAGTATATATTTTTAATGTTATGCAAGTTTTATTTTCAAAAATAATTAAAGACTTTAAGTTTTCTGGACCTGGGCGTTTGACGCCGTCAGGAAAATCCTGACCCCGTCACAGGTGTCGTGGTGACGGCGTCGCGTGTAAATCGTGACGCCGTCTCCACGTTATGTGAAAACAAAATTTTTGTTTTTGATGAAAAATTTCCTGCACTTGATTCCATAAGTTAATTCCTGTACAAATAGCTACATAAAACCTGAGATTTGACAATTTACTCATATGACTTGACACTGACGCGAATTAATCTAAATAATTTATTTTGCATGTTATAATTCCCCTACACTTATTTTGTTGCAAAATACATTTGATTGCAAATAAGACAAAGTTACCAACAAATAAAGCATGATTACAAGATAATTCAAACATAATAAAACAAACGATAAAGAATTAAAACACATAAGACACTCCTAATATGCGATAAAAGTAAATATTGGGTTGCCTCCTAAAAAGCGCTTATTTTTGTTCGAGTCATGAGCCTGACTCTACCCTTATTTAATAGATAAAGGGGAAGGTTCCCCTACACTTGAGTTCAAGTGCAGGTGATAGTAACGGTACACACCATTGTTTTGAGAAGGAGTCAAATGTTGAAAAATTGGTTGTGGAATTATATGCTCCAAATGGTGTGTCTCTTTAATCCTAACCTTCTTTATATGCTCCAAATAGTGGATCCCTAGGTGTTGATTTTCATGTTCGAAAAATCAACACCTAGGGATCCACTATGTCCTAATAAATCCGGTTTAAATCCATAATGTTTCTTAGGGTCGCCAATGCATGGGTGATAATAGCAATACGTATTCTTAGGGTGGAAAGATGTCACGCGAGGTGAAGGCGGTGTATGATTGGTCAAATGATCTACTTCCTTCATCTTAAAACTATCTGGACTATGTGGTTTGATGGGTGGTTCAGGGCCTCTTTCTTCTCCTAGACTTACATCTAAGGATGGACAATTTGGTAAGGGATTTGGTTGAGGCTCCGGCTCATCAAAACTAGGAATTTCCCTAGAACTAGGAGGAATGTTATGATTACAAGTATTCAAGCCTAATCCTCTAGTTGTGTTTCTTCCAAAGGTTCTACCTCCATGGGGATTCTTATAATCTCTTCTACTTCATCCGGGTAAGTCACGGGTGGTGTGTATACCTCAAATGATAGGAGGATTTATAGTGAACTTTGAGAGCTCAAATTACC